>PVHY01005291.1:0-84588 GCA_004024945.1 Uropsilus gracilis
AATCCCTAGCCCCAGCTGCTTCATAGGCTGAAGCTTAAAGGCGCGCCGTGCCTGGCTCAGTCCCCTCTCTGAAGACATCAGCTTCCCCTCCCTGTTCTCTGGCTTTTCCTCCCATCTTGTAAGTCCAAAAGCAGCTTTTAGAGACTGGGCATAGTGGTGCATGCCTTTAATAGCGGCCTATGAAGCACAAGGCTGAGGCTAGGAATTGCTTGAGTCCGTGGGTTCGAGACCCTGGCAAAATCTAGTCTCAAAAAATAGCTGGGTGTGGTGGCACATGTGTGTCATCCCAGCTACCTGGGAAGCTGAGGCTGGGGATTGCTTGAGCCTATGGTACCCCAGGGCAACGTGAGCCTGTGGTTCCCAGGGCAACAAAGCAAGACCTAGTCTAAGTCCCCACTCACCTTTAAGAGTTGCTATTTAAGACATTTTATCAATGGATGTGGGTCCATGTGTTTTTTTATAACACATGTCTTTTTCCAGGCTTACTTAAAAAAATTCCTTCATTAATTTATTGCCGCTATTGTTGCTCCTTAGACGCCTATAATCAGATTTACTGTATGTGATCTCTTCCTTCTTAAGTAACTTTTAAGAGCTTTGAAACATTTTTGATAGCCTACAGTTTCATTGTAATGTGACAAGGTATGGGTTTACTTTGTGTATCTAGTTAGGGTTTTGGGAGAAATTAAAATCTAACCAGATAGCTTGGGGTCAAATCCTATAAACTAGCAATGTGACTTGGGTAAATTAGACATAGGCTCTCTTTTTGAGTGTATTCATATATAAGTCCTCCCACCTCAGGGTTAGAGCAGGATCAGCGATTTAACACCTGGAAGGCGGACAAACTGGTATCTGATCATCAGTGCTCAATAGATGTTGGTCATCATAATTATTCAAACTAGACTTTTGATCTAAAGATTCATGTCTGCTTTCAATTCTAGAAAATACTCAGCTTTTATCACTTCAAAATGATTTTCTGCTTTCCTCTGTATTTTCCTGCCCCTATGTGATGACTATATGGTAACCTTCAATTCTCAGTTGTTTATAGCTAATAAAAGTGGTTTAAAAAATTATTTGTATTTCTGTACTATGAAATGGGTCATATTCCTCAATCCTATCTTCCAATTCACTAATTATCTGTTCATCTGTGTCTACAGTTTATCTGACCTATAGAGTCTTGTATTTTTACTTGGGGTGCATGGTCCTCACCTTTTCTAATTCCCCAGTTCTACTTTCTTTTTTGGTGAAATTAATTTCTTAGTTTCTCATTTCTTTAAAGTGGTTGTTATTTCCTTATTTTCCCCTTTGGGCAGCACAAACATACTACCTTAATCTTATTCATCTATAAAGTTATTTCCATTGGTATTGAATCATGCTTTGGTTGGTGATCATGCTATTTTTTATTAAATGTAACTGTTTTAGGTGGGCAATATAATCATTTGACTAATGACACAGCAATATGATCATCACAGTGTCTTTTTAACCACCTGTCCATAACAACTTTCAAATTCACAACAGTGTCTTCAGTTTCAATTCCTTTCCTTTCAGAGCCAGTCATCTCTGAATTCTTCTCTTGGTATATTGCAAGCTGGCTTCTGCCCTTACTATTTTACTCATTCTCATAAAGGTTACCAATGACCTTCTTATTGCTCAATCTCACAGAATCTTTTACAGTTTATGTCCTGAACTCTGTTGCTGTTATACTGGTGACCTTTTCTTCCCTGGCATTCTCTCTTTTCTGGTCTCTGTGACCCAAGCCTCCCCCTTCTCCTACTCCCCTTCACAGACTTCCTTCCTATACACCTTTATGGAATGTTTATGATTTCTTCTTAAATGTCAATATTCTTACAGGTTCCACCTTTATCCCTCTTCTCTCTCCATTCTTCACATATGTATGCAATATCTACCATCCCTATTGCACCAAATGATGTGACCGATGACTTATCCAGGTCTCAGTTTTGGAGTATGTATCCAATTTCCCACTGGCTATTTTCACCAAATGAGCACCCCAAACTCTGTTGGGATCAAAAGAGAACTCACCCACTTCTCCAAAACTACTTTAAGAAATTTCTTGTTCTAGGTTGGTGGCATTTCCACCCATCACCATGACAAAACCCCAAGTTATCCCAGATTTCTATGTCTATGCCAGTTGTCCCATGCCATCCTCAAATCCAATTAGGGAATAACATTCATTTTCTTCATTAATAGTCTCTTCTCTATTTCTACTGTTGCTGCTTTAAATTTTGGGCTGCATTCTCTCTCATTTAATCTACCGCAAATCCTCTGTCTTCTCAATTAGTCTCTCTGCCCATCCCCACCCGGGCTTTGCTTTCCACACTCCTCCTCCAGCCCATGTTTCTGAACATAAACATCATGCTGACAGTTGCCTCTCCAACAATCTGAAAACCCCAGTGCCAAGCAGGTGTTCAATGAATGTTTCCTGTATAATGAATGAATGCACTAGATAGATCATTCTCTTTTTTCCATGCAAAATAAAGGGGCGTCTTAAGAGTCCCACTGGGAAGTGAAGAGGAAGGAATGGAGGCATTGTTATTTGCTAAATTTCTAGGACCTGCAGGCACTGTGATTTGTCACTTATATTAATTATTTGGTTCAGAACATGATCATTTGAAAAATGGTTCCGAGGAGTTAAGGAAAATCCAGGGAGAAGAATTTACTACACCTCTAGGGAATAAGGGACACCCAAGGGAACAGTCTTTAAGCCATCTTTTCATCCTTGTCAGTTTAGAATAACGTTCGAGAATAACAAGTAAATATCGCACTGTTGAAAACAGTCCATCTTCTCCATCAGACTGCCCTTGCGACACTATAGGACTCTTCAAGTACATTACCTCAACTTTGCAGCAGAAGGAACCTATTAAAGGCCCTTAATGCTTTATCCAATAATCATTTCTTGTCTTTGTCCAATGTAACTAAACCCTGTTATCTGGAGGGGCACTGGTTTCTTGGTACAAGATAAGTTCCTTACTTATCATGTAAGCAGTCTAGTCATGACGCCAATTGTAGTGCAAGCATCAGGCTCAACAATCTGTGTAGGTTCTTTATTGGTTCTAGCAGTTATACAAGCACACCAGGGCAGAGCCAGGGCTGGGGGTGGGGAGTGGAGAGGGTGGGGGTTTGGGACACAGGCGAGCCTCCCAGCCCCCAAGGAATCTTCATAATTCTCTGGACTCTCTCTCTAGCCTTCTCTCAGGTTCTCTCAGCCTAGGCTGACGTTGCCCTTTTATCCTTTCCTCCCAGTTCCAGGTTTGCCCATTCATACATGCATACGTTGGGCTCAGGCACACGATCTTGGAGAGGGGGCAGAATGACAGGTACTGGCTATCCAGGTTAATGGAAGAAAAAGCCACCAGTTGGACATTCCTATTAGCACAGGTATGGAATTATAATCTTCAGCTTCTGTACATTCTGTACCTCGACATTGCATGGGCAGACAAACCAAGGGGGTAGCAGAAGACACAATCTTCAGGGTAAGAGAGAATAAATCTGGTAAAATAGATAACCAATAATCTGCAGGGCAAATACAGAGGGAGTTGCTAGCTAATTTTTTATCCTTATTATAGAAGAGTGAATATTTTTTCAATAGTAAGATTTCCCTAGTAAACCAGAGCAAAAAGGGGGCAAATTAGGAACTCGTAGCTAAAGCAGAATATTCATTCAGCTCTGGGGATCACACGACTTTTTTTTTTTTTAAAGCAACACTGTTTTATATTTTATTTTATTTTTTTTTTACATTGTCAATTTAAAAAAAATTGTAATTATCATACAATATTGGTCATGTTTGCATGGTTGTATTGAACCCCTTATAACCTACTCTGCCCCCTACTTTCCCCCTCCCCCCCTCTAGTCACTACTCCAACTCCTCTCGCTGCAAGCTGTTGGTCTATGTGTGGCCTGTTGGTCTTTTCTTTTTCTGGAGCTATGTCCCTTTTTCCTGGGGGTAGATTTGCACTCCTGGAAAGCAACAGATGGGGCTGCTCAGATCTCCAGGAGTCGCTGAGGTGGACAGTTAGGCCGAGGACGTTGGGAACTTGCTGTCAGGCAGATGTGTGGTGGCTTCTCCAGGATCCTTTCTGTCACTTGTTACTGGTTCTGTGCCACACAGTTCTGATACCTGGTTTTAGGAGTGCAACTCCAATCAATGGCAGTGAGACATTCGCTGCTGGGGCGGGCTTCCCCAGGTGGTTGGCCCAGTTCCTCTCCTCTCTCCTGTTTGCCGTTCTGCTAGGGGGCCATAGTCACTCGTGGTGACTTTCTTCCTCCACTGATTGGTAAAGGAGGGAGCCTCTGTCATACTGCACTTTACTGTGGGCCTCAGGTTTGATTCCCCAGTGCCAGAGATGATGCAGGCAGGAATCTGTGACAGGTCACCTCAATCGCTGGTTTCACCTTCCTGTCTCACTGGTTCCCAACACAGTGCTTGTTCCAGCCAGGTGGTAAGTGCATCCAGGGACATGATGACTTCCTTTCCTCTGCATTCTATCTGCAACCTTAGCCCCCCTGCTCCCGCCAGCAGCCTTGACTGCAGTGGGGGTGAGCTGGAGCTCCTCTCCAAGGATCCGCAAGATTTGAAAAGCTATTTTATATTTTAAACTGTTAACAAAAAAGCCCCGATAAAGGCAAGGTGTGCTACTGTTGTATCTGGCTTAACATTATCGATTTTAAGAGACCCATATCTAAACAAATTCAGCTGGGCGCTAAATTCCAGGCTTCCCATAGATCAAAATTAAGTTATTAGAAAAAAAATCAATCATGGCAGTGGCCTTCATTTCTGAGATATTCCTTAATATGTACCATATTTCACGTCAATATTTCACCCTGGTTTTGACATGCCAACCAAGGTGAGGCTGAGTTAATAACAAACTCAAACTTCTGACAGAGTTTTGACTTCACTTGAACCTAGGCACGAGTGATAATAAAACATTTCAGTACCCCAAGGTCAACTGCTTAGTTGCAGGCTTAACTTTTCCTTCTCTGATGGCATTTAGTCGATGCTTTTCAGCATCTGTTTATTAATAATCTGATTGGCATAGCTAAAGGTAATTAAAATTACTCCACAGAATGATGTGCATATTCCAAGGGTATTTATAATGGTCTCTTTAAAGAGCTGGGAATAAGATGAAAGATGGCTGATGAAGTCTGGGAACTTCCTATTTAATAAACTTATGTACCCAGTGGCCATAAAGTCTTGTGGACTATAAATAGACTTTCAATAGGTATTAGTGGGGAAATAGGATTTAACTCTGATGAATAAAATGTGATTAAATATGATTTATTTAACAGCTTAATAGTACTCAGAACGGTTATCAGTCTGAGAAGATCAAGCACAGAGTTTGGTGGGCAACAGCTGATAGACTGCTTGGTTGAAATACAGGGACTGTGTACAAGGAGAGAAGCTGAAGGAAGTAAGCTTTTCGGTGCATTAAAAGGAGAAAATTGCTTTGAAACCATGTCCATTGGAAATCATTAACTTCTTTTCCATAAGGTCAGCTCCTATCACGCCCTGCCCCACTTTTCTCTAAAGACTAAAATACTAGCAGAGACTCTGGTCTTGAAGATATTTATCAGATAGATGGCATCCAGGGATTTTAGTGAGAAACCCATTTTACAAAGGTGATAACTCTGAACCTACAAGTGGAGAAGATTCACATCCTTCCCAGTACTTGAAAGCTAGTGAGCACTCCGAAAAAACTAACAAGCAATCTTGCAGGCCTGATCGACTGCATATTTAGCTACCAGTAACTTTTCTTTGGGGGAATCCAGCACAACACACACATTTACTATGCAAATACACTTAGTGCTCACTATTCAGGCAGCTCACTATTCAGGCAGCTATCCCAGGCAGGAGACCTTATGCCAAATTCATGGAATCCAAGACACAACCAGTAATAGCACCAAAAAAGAAAAATGCTGCCTCATCATTTTAAGAGGCCCTCAACGATAAGACGATTTTCATTTAGGGTTGTTAAAGCATGAAAAACAATGGCCACCTTGAACTTGAGAAAATATGGAAACACCAAGAATAGCTAACACATTACGTACCAAGCACTGTCTTAACATATTTCATCTTCTTAAGTACCCACTGTGCAGGAACTAAGAAGCAAGGCACCGTGCCTTCACTCGTGGCTAAGAGGATAATCCAGGAATCAAACCTAGCAGGTCTGACTCTAGTGCCTGCAGTCTTCACCCCTCAGTCTTCTGCCCCTTGCCTTTCGGTTACTTGTGGCAACAAGCTGTCACTTTTTTTTTTTTAGAGACTAGGTTTTGTTATGTTGCCTGGGGTAGTCTGAACCTGAGGACTCAAGTATCCCTAGTCTCAGCTTCCAAGGTAGCTGGGATTACAGGCACCACGCCTGGCTAGTTTTTCAGAGACTAGGTCTCACTATGTTGCCCAGGGTAGTCTAGAACCTCTGGACTCAAGTGATCCCTGGTCTCAGCCTCCCAGCGCTGGGATTACAGGCATGCGCCACCATGCCCGATCAAGCTGTCACCTCTTGAAGCAGAGGTATGTCAAGCAGGATCCCCACAGATGAGTGAGCCCTAGTGAAGAACTGGATGGGAAGCCAGAATTCCAGACTTCCAGGCAGCAGGTCATTAGACAGAAAGTCAAGGGTTCCAGGGAGTGCTCACTCCCTCACCTTAGGAAAATGAACTCGACAGCTCCTAGTGCCATGTGACTTCCCAGCACCAGTTTGAAGATGTGCCACCCTAGATGGCAGAGTAGATCTAGGAAGTGCAGGCTTTGGAAATGTGAGAACAACAGAACCAGTGATTCAATGAATTCCTCTACGTGTGGATCCATGAAAGTGGTCCCCAGAAAGCTTGACCAAAGTTAAGCAAGAACAAGAGCATTTCACCTGCACGGTCTCATCAGCTCCTCTCTCTGACGCCCTCAGAACAATGAAGTTCCATGGTCATGGAGCTTTGAGGTCCTGTTTTGGTCCATGGCTAGTGAGGTCTCTGAATCTAATAGCTCATCCTGCTAAATGCACCCAGCCAGCTGTTAGCTTTTGGCAGGTTCCTTAAGTGTTCTATTCAAAATGCTCCAGGATCCAAAGGTTGTTGGTCATCACATGTTGTAAGCCATCCATTCATTGGGCTCAACAAACAAACACAAAGCTCTGGATAAATAAACAGGAAAGCTGTGCCTTATTTTTCTTAAGTGAAGTGCACTGTTTTCCCACAGTAATTAGGTTTCTTAGGAAGGGGGAGAAAGCCAAACAATTGCAAAGTGACAGTGTTTAGCTGCTGCAAACACAGACTCTCATAGAAATAGGCAAATAGGAGAGTTTTATTAAAAGACTCAGCTGAGGGTTCTTGGATCTCAGAAGGACAGTCGGACCCAAGGCCTCGGGCTTCGTTGATGCAGGCAATTTATAGGTTCTGCAAAAGCTCAAAATACATTTCCATATAGAGGCAGTTTCCTGTGTGACATGGAACAAAATTGGCATAGAATACACAAAATTGGCATAAAATACAATTTGTGACACTCTGGACAACTTTTAGAATTAATACCTCCATGGGACTAGGCCTTTTCACCTTGGTTAAGTTCTTTTCTTTTGCACAAGCTGTTTTTCTCCCAGTGAAGGGAAGGGTAAACAGCTGTGTCTGTTTGTTATCTTGCTTTTAGCTTTCCCACACACACAGCCTGACCTGAGTTAGCAAAAGCTAGGAAAAGTTCTACAAAGACCTAGTTGAGTCTCCTTCGACCTTGAGATGCCTGCATCTCAAACCAACTTTTAGGCCTAGTGGTTAACACTTTAGGTCTCAGTCTTGAGAGGGGTTAAACTCATTTTTACAACAGGAACTGCAGAAAATAAGAGATTTGATTCTCATGGAACAGAAGAGTTGGGTGAATTTTTTTTCCCCCAAAATTCGGAAGACCAACACCCAGAAGAATGTCAAGGATCACAGAGCTAACAGCCTCTACCCACTACTCAAAAAGAACACATGACAACACTTGGTTTCATCTGATGATGATCTGACCCTCATTCTTTTTAATTTTTAAAATTTTTTAAGATTTTATCCCTTCCCCTCCCTCCCCCCCCCCCTTTTTTTAAAGAAAGCTTCAGACTTCAAGTTGAAATCTCTTTTCCTTCCACTCCAGGCTGACAGATACTGTAAATTTGTTGTAAGTCTGCCCCACACTTTTATAAACTTTGTATTTCATGCAATATGTAAGTGCATTCATAAATAATATATTCTTATATGACTTTAATGCATTCCCTACACTTATGTTCGTAAACTTCTTTTTGAAGTTTATTTTTCAGTATGGAGTGAGGTAGGGATTAATATTTTGTTTTTCCATGTGAAATGTCAATGAATCCAATGTCATTTATGAGAAATTTATCTTTTCTCTCCACTGATTTGATATCTCTTATTTACTATGTATCAAACTAACACTATCTGCTTAGGTCTACTTCTATGTTTGTGTTAACACCATACTTTCTTGATATGGTTTTGTTTTCTGGTTTGTTGAATCTCCCCTCCTTGCCTTATATTCTTGAAATTTATCTTGGCTATTTTTTTCACTTTTATTCTCTCATTTGAATCGTACAATCAATTTATGGCAATCCTGTGGGGATTTTGATTAGAATTACATTTAATTTGAAGATTGTTAGAAAATAACCTCTTTATAACAGTCTTCCCATCCATGAATATGGAGAACATTAATTGCTTATTTAGGTTATTACTATGTTCTTTAACATTAGTTTGTCATAAATGTTAAAGTGTGGGAGCTATAAAGTTGTGTGGTAGCATAGTAGTAATGGGATCTATTCTCCTATTGCATTTTCTGATTATTACTGATAAATAAAAATACTATTGATATGTTGATGTGATATCCAGCAACATTGCTAGATTAAACAGTTTTAGCCATTTGTAAATTCTCTCGGCTTTCAAGTTAGATACTGCTTGAAAGTAAAAATGCTTGCTCTTTGGTTTTATGCCCTCTATGAGTCTTTTATGTTCCATTTTTTTTTTTCAATTTATTTTTTCCTTTTTTCCCCCAAGCCCACTACCCTGTCTCAATTTTATTTTAAAAAAAACATTGCAATTTAAAATTTTGATTTAAATTCAAATTTACCTCCAAATTATGAGAAATGTACAAATATTCCCCGAAAGGTTTTATCCCTTTTCCCACTGTTAACACTGATTCTTTTTGCTTTATGAATTGCAGATACATGTCCCTTAACACTAAATACTTCAGTGCAATAGTCTCTTACCTAACCAAAGTACAATGATCAAAATCAGGAAGTTTAACCCTGACAAAATAGTATTATCTAGTTCATAGTCCATATTCAAATTTTGCCAATTACTTCAGTAATTTCCTTTGGCTATTTTTCTCCAGAGCAGGATCACATTTAATTTAATTGTCTGTCTCTTTATTCTCCTTTCATCTAAAACAATTTATCAGTGTCATTGTCTTCAATGACCATGACAATTTTGGAGATTAAGACCATTTTTAAAAAAAGAATCTCATTTTTAAAAGAATTTGTATTTGTGTGATGCTTCCTTATTATTGGATTTAGGTTATCCTTCTTTTTGGGTAGGAATACCACAGAAGTGGCGTTGTCTTTTTCAGTACTTCATATCAGGAAGCTCTTGATATTGGCTTGTCCAAGATTGATACAGCTAGAGTCACTTATTGAAGATGGGATCTGCCAGGTTTCTCTATTGTAAAAGTATAAATTTCCCCCTTTTCACTAGTAAATACTTCGTGGAGAATTATTTTGAGACTTTTTTTTCTGAGACTAGGTCTCGCTATGTTGTCCGGGGTAATCTCGAACCCACGAGCTCAAGCAATCGCAGGCCTCGTGCCTCCCAGCACTTGGACTACAGGCATGGGCCACCATGCTCAACTTATTTTGAGACCATTTAAGTATACTGTTCCTAATCAAACTTTCACACACTAGGTTTAGTATCCAATGGTGTTTCCTGTCTACATCGATTGATATTTTGATGATTGCAAATGATGATTTCCCCCATATTTTCCATTATTTCTTTTACTTTATTAGTGGCTCTCTAGTATAATGAAAAATTTTACCTTTTTCTCTATTTATTGTTTTATTTATAGCACTATAGACTTCACAGATGCTTATTTTCTTTGATAAATTAGAGTCTGTTTCTATCAATCATTTATCTTGATGCTAAACTTGTCCCAAGTTTGCAGTGGTGGTTCTTTCACATTTGCTCTTGGACTTTTGATATGCCCTCACCAGTTTCTATACTCTGTGTTGTTTTGAGTACAAAGTATTCCAAGGTTCATCCTGTACTTTCCTGGCCTGGCCCTGGAACCCACCATTTCACAAAGTTCTGATTCCCGTTAGTAGAAGGTAGTATTTAGAAAGTAAGATCTGGAGCTGGGTGTGTTGGTGGCGTGCACCTGTAATCCAAGTGCTGGGAGGCAAGAGGCCTGGGATCGCTTGAGTTCGCGACTACCCTGGGCAACATAGTGAGACCTGGTCTTGAAAAAACAGCCAGGCGTGGTGGTAGGCACCTGTAATCCAAGCTACCTCTGGAAAGCTGAGGTTGGGGATCACTTGAGTCTGTGGGATCAAGACTATTCTGGGCAACACAGTGAGACCTAGTCTCAAAAAAAAAATCTGGGGGCTGTATGTGCTTATTGCTCCTGGAGTCTCACAGCCTCTGTGCTGCTTTCAGGGGACAGAGATTGTGTGTACACATATGTACAGTCAGAAACCAAGAATTCATAGTGCAATATCTAATTCTCTTTCAATGCCACTGGGCCCATTCTGATCTCTCTTCTCTCGCAGTGAAAAACCTGGCTCTGTTACTGCCATTATGCTTGTTCACTTGCTCTAACTTACATTACATAGAAAATTGTTGCAGCATTGTTAGCCCACGCTGCAAAAAAGCAAGCTTATGATTTAGAATCTAATTATTTAGTAATTTCTAATTACTTAGTAATTACTAATTATATAGTAAATGCACAATTGCTATCAGAAAACATGAACACAATTTTTAAAGTGGAACTATTAAAAAAAAAAGTCTACTCAGAGAAGTTAAGCTTTTACCATCTTATTCTCACCCCTCCCCTTTGTAGATAATGTTGTTAGTTTCTAGTTTGGCCTTTCTGTGCTTCTTTTCACAAGATAAGCAGGTGGATGTATGCTTTATTTTCTTCCTTTCAAAGGAAGAAAACTGGCAGGGCTTCATAAATGTGTGTGTCTTTAATATGCTGGGACATGCTTATTTTCTTTGGATTATTCCAGTTTTAGCATATCTGCTGCCAAAGTGGTCATACCTTTTCTTTTCTTATTGCATTGTCTAGCGCCTCTCTAAAATGTTGGATAGTAGAAGTAACAGTGGTATCCTTGACTTCCTTTAATGACTAAATTTCTTTCAGTAATTCAACACAAGCTTTTTTTAGCATCTGCTATATCCAGGTATTTTTTCTTCTTCATTTCCTTGATATCTTTTTTTCATATGTACCAGACATTCTGAATACAAACATATATAAGAAAGACTTGGTGTCTGCCTTCATAGAGTTTTAAAGTGGAGGTGGAAGAAAATTAAATACACAATTATTATATACAGCATAAGAGCTTTGTTGGGAAGGCACAGTGTGGTGTAGGAAGGTGGAGGTGAAAGAGGTGCACAATCTGAGTTCTAACCTCTATCAGGACAGTACAGTGAGAAGTCTAGTCTGAATCATCTTCATTTTCCTTTTCAAAATCTCAAGACACTAACCAGTGTCATCAAGGAGGACATAGGGTTTCTGCTGTTCAAAAAACTTCATCTTCATAAACATCTTTGGGTGCACAGAATCATGTTGATGCTGTTAAGAGTTATCATTTGGCTGAGGTTTTTTTTTCCCTGATTTATTAATGAAATCAGGATATTACTGACAATAACTGCTTCATGGCTATCAGAAAAATAATAGATGTACTGTGTAATTTTAAGTAAGTTATTTGGTACCTCAATGCAACAAAAATAGTTTCTCAATTTTTGTGACTTGTTTTCAGAGGGTGAAAAATATACATTTATAAATACATTCTTGAGGGGTTGAACCACGAAAAAAACATGAAAATTTTCATATCCATATGTAACGACCAAAGACAAGAAACTTAGTCTATAGCATACTATAGCACACTATTCAATCCACACTACTTAAATTCAATTCTACATCATACTCACAAAGGTTATGGGTTGTCTGATATATGCTCCACATCCAAATCTCTCTAATTGTCCCACAATATCTTTTTTTCTTTCTGTAGCTGCCCCCCATACTTCCCATCCAGGATCTAATTTAATCTAATCGGATCCAGGATCTCACTCTCAGAGTCTTCTTGAATCAAGCATAGCTCCCCAGGTTTTGTTTTGGAGTCTTTAATATCTTCATTTTAAAAGGCTCGGCCAGTTGTTTTGTGTCCTATCTCCCAATCTGGATTTCTGTTTCCACATGATTGAATTCAGGTTAAGCAAGGACAGGCCATAGGTGATGCAGTGTCCTTGGTCAGTCACCATGGGGGGGACATTATGTTTGTCCTATTTTCGGTGATACAAAATTGGCTTACTTGATGACATTCACTGTTCAGGAGTCACACATCATCTCCAGGGTGATAGGCTGACACAATGTGAATTCCTGTTGGCCAACACCTTTTCACTCAATGGTTCCAGCATTCATTGATGGATCCCTCTTGGGGAGTGACTACGTGGTTGCAGGACCCAGATTTTTTTTTTCTAGAGACTAGGTCTCACTACCTTGCCTGGGGCAGTCCTGAACCCGCAGACTAAAGCGATCCCTAGCCTTAGCCTCCCAGGTAGCTGGGATTAGAGGCACGTAACACCACGCCTAGCTATTTTTTTTTTTTTTTGAGACTAGGTCTTGCTATGTTGCCTGAGGTAGTCTCCAACCCGCGAACTCAAGCGATTCCTAGCCTCAGTCTCCCAAGGCTGGGATTAAAGATGCACGCCACCATGCCTGGCAGGACCCAGATCTTAACCTTGTTACGGCTTTCTTAGTTTTGGCCTCTAGCTTCCCAACCATGATTCAGCCTCACCCTTCTGTTAGTACTGCCTTTGACTAGTTGATTAACTGCCTTCTAACCCTCTGTACTAACAGGAGAGCAAGATTTGAGTTTTCTCCAACAATAGTGCACTGGGCTTAGACAGAAAGCAAATACTCGGTTAAGGTACATTATTAATTCTGATGACTACGAGTCAGGAATTCTTGCTTCCCTGAATGCAGACATAATCTGCATGGTGACTACAGTGTTGAGAATCAAAAAGCTAACCTTGTGTTAGACAGATGCATCTTTGGCCCTATGCTTTTTACATCCAGCTCTGAAATCACAAATTGTTCCACAAATAGCAAAAGCAACATCTTAAGGAGTCAAATAAGATCTGTTTTCCATTGTCCTCAAAATGATACTATTAGACACAGATTGAATAAGGGCATTGATTTTCCACTTCATGGACAAAGTGGATGATAATCCTTCGAAACTGCAAATGGGGGTGTTTTGTGCAATCTTCTTTTTAGCATGTACTGACTTATTAGAGAAAATTGCAGATTTTGTAGGTGGCTGGTTATAATAATCTAAGGTTAAAAACAGAACCATGAAAATTGAAGACATCGGAGATCATGTCTAAAAATATAGCAAATGCTTTTTTTTTCTTTCTATAGTCCTCAATTAGGAGGCATTTAAGGAAAAGATAATCAGCTTCAGACCTGTAAATATAAATTCTACAGCTCTCCCTGTACATTGCCCTCCTTTACTTAATTTTAACACATTCTGAAATGTATAAATTAGTCTATCCTATATCCATTCCATGTTACCTTCTTGATATTAAAAAATATATAAATACTAATAATGAGAACACATCATGATAGCGATTGTGAAGAATCCTTAACAAACGGAACCTCCCTAGATAGTCAAATCTCCTCTCAGACAGCTGGTAATTTTCAGTGGCTGCTATCTGTAGTCAGGAGGGAAAGTTATGGCCATCTCTCCAAGGCAATGTTCAACTCACCCAAAGGGGGTATCCAGGGTAAGAAGTATATACTTCTCAGGTTGATATTTATAGTTAACTAGAAGAGGTAACTAGCTAACTAAATGAGATAGCTTAGTTTTCTAAAACCAAGCACAATTTGGTGATTGAAAATGAGTCTTAACCAGAGATAAAAATTACTAATTAGAAGCTGAATTTGAAAGCTAAGGAAATATCCTTAGGATCAGGGTGATCTCATTCTGAACATCTGGAAGCTTCTCTTTTTTATTATTCTCTCCCTACAGTAGTCTACCCATTTCCACCTCTGAGTCATGATCCAAAGTTCTCCCTGAACTCCAGATTCTCTCATCTAACTCCTGAGCTACCATGCCTACTTTAGTAATCACCTACATTGATTTGTGTTGAAAATGGAACTCTCTATTTTCCCTCAGAACCTACTTTTCCTTCACTGCTCCTCATGATGACTCTGGCTCATCATCCACCCACTGAGGGTGAATAGTTAAGTCTAGAAATCCCAAGACACAACCACTCATTCAGGGCCAACAGAGAAAGCTAGAAACCCTAATGTCATCTTTCTTGTGTTGCCTCTGTTGTAATACAAAGCCAGCTTCCCAAATCTATCTTCTTCCTCTTTCTCTGCCTCCATCTCTCCAGCCTGTTTTAGTCTGAATTCGTCAATCTCTTGCCACTAGACTCCCTGCAGGGGGGAAACTGGTGAGCTCTGACATTTGTAGTTTCTACAAACATATCCTGCTTAGCTAAGATGTTAACAATAGGGGAAACTGAGTAAAGTGTCTGAGATGCTCTGTATGATCTACTTCGCGCTGATGTAAACTTAAGATTATTGCATACTAGAAAGTTCATTTCAAAACCCTACAAGTAACATGTCCTTCTTTGGTTTCACATCCTCGAATATCTTATCCATGGTACTAAGATCCACACCCTGCCACGGTCGTGCAGGTCCTCCAAGACATGGCTTCCGTGACTCTGTCTCAGTTCCCACCTTCTGCATTAACTCCTAACACACTGGTCACTGGTTCTCTGACAATGTTTGGAATATACCATTCTTGATATATTCTACCTGAGCCTTTACTAGGTCTGCATAAAAAACACCACAGCTTGTACCATAGAGGATTTCACAAAATACCATAGGTGAAATGGTAGGATTTTATTTCCTCACACTTCTGGAGGCTGGGAGTCCAAATTCAAGGCATCAGTCAGTTGGACATCTCCTGAGACCTTGCCTTTTGGCCTGCAGATGGCAGCCTCCTTGTTGGGGCCCTACAAGGTCTTTCCTGTGTGTACACAATCCTAGTTACTCTTTGAGCATCTATCTCAGCGTCCTCTTAAGGACACAGTTAGATCGAATAAGCGTCCAGACTAATGGCCCCATCTCCAAACACAGTGATATTTCGAGGTGCTTCAAAATATAAATTTGGGGTGAGCGTGACAAGACTTAGTTCATTATAGTTCCCTCGCCTGGATGATTGCTCTAACAGTTGATTCCTTCGTAGTGCAAAGATAGCAAAGGTTCTTTATTGGTTCTAGCGGTTATACAGACACACCAAGCAGGACAGGGTGAGGGAGGTTGGGAGGCAGGCGAGCCCCGCAGGAATCTTCGTGCTCTTTCTCTGGGCTGTCTCATGCTCTCTCACTCTGTGGTGATTCTGCCCTTTTATTCTCTCCTCCCAGGCCCAGGTAAGCCCACTCACACATGCGCACACCCACTGGGCCAGGTCTGGCTCATCATGAGGGCACATCACCACAGGTGAGACTAATGGAGGAAAAAGTCTGGCCGTCTTATTTACCCTACCTCCTTTCTAACCTCAGGTTTCATGAGGGCCTCTCACCTCTACCTCGAAGCACTTCCCTACTGCAAGGCTTCAAACCAGTCTCTCCCCCACCCTATTTCTTGATTGCTTTCTTAACACTTATTACAGCTGGAATTCTTTCCTGTTTACTTGCTTGTTATCTACTTTCCTCCAGCCATGACTAGTGGAGGTCTGGTCTGTCTCCTCCATGCTCTCGGAATTCCTGGCACATAGCAGGAACTCAAAATTGGTCGAACAAAAAATAGCTTGCTGACAGGCAGACAAAAGGAGAGTCTCATTAAAAAATCATCATTAACGCAGTGAATCCCAAGGTTGTAGCCGGAACAGCCACAAAACCGCCTCTTTCTAGTGCCTTCTAGTTTATTAAATGCTTCCAGGGAAATTAACTTGTCTGAATCCTCAACATGGTGGTGCCAGCATTATTGACTATTTTCTTGATCAAGAAGCTAAGTCTTTGCTGCTTGAGGTCACAGAACTGGGACCTCATGACAGATCTAGGAACCTTTCTGTCTCACAAAGAACAACTTTGTGTCCTTTCATTACCACACAGCTGAAGCAGAAATGAAATAAATTCCAAAACGTTCGTTTAGCAAGCTCCAAGGAGAGCTGTGTGAAGGGCAGAGTCTCACGCTTCCAGGAACTAAGCTAGACACGCTTTCCCTCTGATCACAGGAGTGTCATTGCTGAGAAATAGTGGCTTACAATAAGAAATATGGAGCCCCAAGGCCTGCTGATTGTGTGGGTGGTGGCGGTTATAAGCCTATTTCTTGTAAGCTGTTCTAGCAGCCGGGGTATGAACAAGAAATATGGAGAACCCCATTTCCTGAGTGTTCATACTTAGCTCAAAATAGCATTTAATATTTCCTCTAAGTCTGTAAGTCTCTGCATTGATGTCCCTAAGGTTTACCTGGAGGAGCTTCACAAGCCCTAACGCCTAGATGTCAGCATCCTGGGACCGTATCCTGAAGTGCCCGGGGTGACTTTACTATGTCGCCACCGCTGAGAAGCATTGGCTGGGATCTTCACATGGGGGAGGGATGATACAGCCTCTGCCCCCCAAAGAGAACATGCCACATTTAGCTGAAGGCTGGGCTCCCTAAAGCTGCACCCACTCTGGCATCCCTAGTGGGTGGTTCTTTCAACTCTGTCAGTGGGTATAGGCCAGTTTACACCCAGACCCAATTAAATCAGCCTCCTGGAGAGTGGGGGGGTGGGGGACTGAGCCCAGGCAGGAGCCCTTGTTAAAATGTCTCAGGTGAGCCCAATGTGCAGTCAAGGTTGCGAGCCACATTTTCGAAGGTGCCTGCTCTGTTTGGAAGAGGAAGGCCAGGCAAGGCCGCCCCCCATTAACCCCGCTGAACCACAGTAACCTGGCAGCAGCTGTCCGATGAATGCTAAGCACCGACTCTCCCAGATCTAGATTTATGGCCTTGGACAAACAACAGGGCCTTACCTTGGCATGGTGCCATCCTCCCCAGGACTCATTAAGGCCTAAATCATTCTCATCAGCATGTGCATGAAATAAATGGGCCTCATTTTAGGGCAACTTCTCATCGCACCCTGGTTCATGTAATCAGCGTTTATAGGTTTTCACAATCACAAATACACTCGTTTCATCTTAACAAGGAGGGGATGTTTATATCTGGTTACCACTGCTATTTTTTCTTCCACTAGCCATTGGGATATGTAAAAATAGTACTTATGTGGCAGTTGATAATAGGCGAACAACACGCACGCTGTTCAATCGCTAATCGATATGATTATCACTAGTGTCTTTCAGTTTAATTATTGCTTCTTATCGTCATCAATTTCATTAAATTTTTGGCAGGTAAGGGGAGGACACAGGGTACAGATAGCAGCATGAAGAATGGTGGCTGAATGATAAGACTATATACCCAGAAAATGCAAAGAAATGAACTGGGTTTATTAAATAATTTGGCAAAGTCTCAAGACAATACAAACAGCCACTACAGTGCTGCTTTCTTTAGCAACTGCCTCCCACCAAAAACTCCTTACTTATCCTTGGACAGAAAGCAAGCAAGTCAGCAGCACACACCATCTGTCTAAGGCTCTAGTCTTTTTTATTTTTTTGAGACCAGGTCTCGCTATGCTGCCCGGGGTAGACCTGATCCCCAAGTGATCACTCAAGTGATCCCCAGTCTCACTTTCCCAGGTAGCTGGGATTACAGGCACCCACCACCACACCGGGCTGCTTTTTCAAGACCCTGGTCTTGCGATTTTGCCTGGAGTAGTCTCGAATCCATGAACTCAAACGATCCCTGGCCACTTGCCTCCCAGCGCTTGGATTACAGGCGTGTGCTACCACACCCAGCTACCGGCTATTTTTTGGAGACTAAGTCTCACTAGTTACCCGGGGTTGTCTCAAACCCCTGAACTCAAGTGATCTCTGGCCTCTTGCCTTTCAGCGCTTGGATTACAGGCACGCACCACCACGCCCAGCTTAGTTTTGAACCCTTAGACAAAGTTATGTTTTAATCATTTGAGTATCGTAGAGTAAATGAGTTATCAGGGTTTTTATCGCCCTTCTGTCACTGGTCCCTCTGACCAGCACCTGTGCTGTTGTTCCCTCCCCACACACCTGGCCCAGTGGGTGTGCGCATGCATGGGTGGGCTCACCTGCGCCTGGGAAAGAGGCTAAAAGGGTCCTGGGGGAGGGAAAACACCAGGGAGAGATGAGAATGAATATGAAGATTTGTAAAGGGCTGAAGACTGGGTGCTGGCTTGTCTCTACCCCCACCCCCCCCACCTTAACACTGGGGGTAACTTAAGAAGAGACTCCAGCGGCCATTTCTTTGCTGCCTGTTTTCCCCTGCTCACTATTACAAACCCTATGAAGATAATGCCAAGGGCTTCAACCTTCTTTAGCTGCTGGAACCAATGATGAACCTACCCGAATTGGGATGGTGGCAAACAAATATTATTGCATAAATCTCTTCCTCATGTTCTGATTCTGAAGCATGCACAAGTGTGAATGACGATGATGTCTTCCTTCCCTGCCTCCCTGGGGCCAACTTTGAACCAGCTGGGTGACCAGCAGCTGTTGCTGAATATGTAAACTAGAGGAAGGCAAATTGGAAAGAAGATGCTTGATCAAGTGGGGGCGGGTCCATCTGCTTTGGTGGCCTCAGGGGCAAGACCTGGGGACCTGTGGCACAGAACCAGGCTGGGGCTGGGAGGGAACATGGCAGAGCCACAGTGAGGGCCTCTAACAGGAGGGCTGAACTTGGACTGGAGCAAGTTGGGCGCCATGATGGATAAAGGAACTGTTCCCCAGGGAATCTCAGAGTCAGTTGGGGAGAAAGAGAGAACACAGGACACAGTGAATCACTTCTCCCAGAGGCAGCAGGCCGCATGGACAAAGACTGAACTAAGCACCCTGCCCCTCCCCCACCTCCCCTTTCCCTACTCTCCCTCAGGGTGGTGGTGGGGGGGAAATTAGTGCTTCTCTTGAAGGCTGGCCTGGCCTGTGGCATGCACATGGAGGATGCTGACTCCGAGTTTTAGGGTGACAAGCCTGGTATTTTAAATCCCCAGGAGAGTAGTGGCAAAGCTAAATCAACTAAGTTCTAAGAGTCATGGAAGGAATGCAGCATCTGCCGAAAAGCGATATAAAATAATAACTGGTAAGCACGTGCACGTTTTGCATGATTTGAACTAGAAGAGAAGATAATACACGTCTTGCAGGTTCTACTGACTTTTAGGGTCATGGGGAGGCCGCATATTCTTGCTGTATCCCCATGAGGCATGGTTTAACTATCCATAAGGACAGTCAGAGAGGAAGAGGAGGTAAGGGAATTTGCTTGGAAAGACTAAAAGATATGAACCCTCTCACCCCCTATTTTCAGATTCTACAAGGAAAAGCAATTCAGTCACGAGGGGTCACCTTGACAGGAAACAGCCTCTCCCTTTGGAAGCAGGGCCCATCTCTCAGTCCACAAGAACAGATGCACATGAGCTAGTCATGACCAGATGAAGCTTCGAGGCATCCAGACTCAGGTTTTTCCCTAAATGGGTGTCAAAGGAACCCATTCACACAGGGTGGGGCTGGTAGTAGGTCACAATCATCCCTCCAAAAGAGGAGAAATATCTTGATAGAGAAGGCTGGGGTCACAGTCAGGCCAACAAGCAATACAGATAATAAAGCCACTGTTTGAAATTTAGGAGTCAGGTTTCCCCACAGTGGAGGTGCCTCTAGATGTCAAGGTGGGTGAGGTTAGAACATCAACAGGCTCCAGAAAATACTCTCAGCAGCCTGTGACTGTGCTCAGGTTTCCTTTGTTTGTTAGTTTGTTTGTTTTAAAGAGACTAGGTCTTGCTATGTTGCCCATGGTGGTCTCGAACCCAGGGACTCAAGTGATTCCTAGCCTCAGCCTCCCAAGGCTGGGATTAAAGGTGCACGCCACCATGCCTGTTTTTTTTTTTTTTTTTTAATTTCGTAATTATCGTATAATATTGGTTATATTTGCATGGTTGTATTGTACCCCTTATCCCCACCCCACCCCCTCTTTCCCCCTTCCCCACTCTGGTCACTCCAACTCCTCCCGCTGCAAGCTGTTGGTCCATGTTTGGCCCACTGGTTTCTCCTTTTTCTGGAACTCTGTCCTTTTGTCCTGGGTGCGGACTTGCACTCCGGACAGCAGCAGACGAGGCTGCTCGGATCTCCAGGGGTAGCTGAGGCAGACTGACTGTACTCAGGTTTCTGAGTGTGTAAGTCACTGAGACACACGTACTTAACTCCAGCGAAACCAAATGCAGCGTTCCAGGGTCCCCACGAGCCCTCTCAGCCTCCTATGACCACCCCTTGGGGTCACAGTGGTCCTGCACAAGGCCCATGGGCAGTAGGTAGAGAAGCCAGACAACAAAGCAACTCCAGGGAGAAATCCCAGGAAAACAGCCCTCAGAAGTCAAAGGCCAGACCTGGGGGGGGGGGATACGACACAGACCCTGCTACTGACCGGGGCCACCAGGGGCCACTGCATGGCAGGCGCGGAGGGGGTACTTACGCTGTCGTTGCTTCCTTTGTTGTCCTCATACTTGGTTTCTATGTGGATGGAGAATTTCGGCAGAAAGGAACACTATGAGAGAAACAATGGCTTCATTAGCATAAATATTTTCTTCTCTTCACATCTTCAAAGTAACCTCTGCATGCGCCCCTTACCATGGGTTGAAAGAGTGGGTTGGAGCAGAAGTGGTAAGGCCAACATTTGAATCCAGGCAAGAAACGATGCCAGGTGTCACGTGAACACAGACCCCCCCCTCCCCCACGGTCACAGAGAAACCACAACGGCAGCAAAGTCACCCAGAGCCCATTTCCAAAGGGCTCTGTGCATTCCGAAATGGGCTTTCATAAAGCAAAGTCCTGCAACAGAAGTGACTCTAGTTTTAGGGTTATTATCTCGGGGAGACGCCTGCTGTTGCTGGATACCTGGGGACCCTGCCTGAACATAATAGTCATATACTCTTATAGATAATTGTATTCATATAAGCAGTCTATGGCATTCCTATATATGGTAGAGTAGCTCACAAGTGAAGTCAGCCCAACCTGGCTTTTATTTATTTGTTTTTAAAGTATTATTCATTTTATTTATTTTATTTATTTATTTATTTTTTTTTTTTGAGACTAGGTCTCGCTATTTTTGCCTGTGGAACTGCAGGCTCTCATTGCCCAGGGTACCATGGACTCAAGCAATCCCCAACCTCAGCTTCCCAGGTAGCTGGGATTACAGGCACGCGCCACCATGCCCAGCTATTTTTTTGGAACTAGGTCTCGCTATGGGCCCCAGGTGGGACTCGAACCACGATCCCTAGCCCCGGCCGCTTCATAGGCTGAAGCTTACAGGCACGAGTCACCATGCCCGGCTATTCATTTTATTTTAAAAAATCTTTTCATTATATTGTTGTAGTCCCACATTTCTCCCACCACCATATCACCTTTTACTCATCACCATTTTCCCTCATGTTCCTCTTTCTCCTGTTTCAAGCCCCTCCTTTCCTGGATCTTTCGTTTCTATATTGAACTTGTTAACTTTTACTATTTCTCATCCTTCTGCTTGGTTTATCTATATTCCACCTAGAATTGAGACCATCCAGATTTATCTTTCTCCTGAGCTGGGACAAGACCAGGATGTCTGTGCTCAGCCCTGCTCTTTGGTATAGTACTAGAAGTTCAAGCTAGGCCACCAAGGCATAGAGAGACATAAAAGGAATTCGAGTAAGGAAAGAAGAAGCAAAACGATCATTATTTGCAGATGAAATAACATGTTATATAAGGATCCCAAAAAAGTCACTGACCTGGCTTTTAATTTTGTATTTGTCCCTAGGTTGCTATGTGACTTTGGACAAGTCATTTAACTTCCCTAAATTCCAGCAATGTGAAAACAGGGTAATCATTCTTACCTAGTAGTGGCAGGGTGAGGATTAAGTAAAATCATGTGCATTCAACACAGAGCGCCAAGCATTCAAGATGACAGCAATCAGTGTGACTGTGCAGCTGAACTTGAACCTAAGAGGCAGCCTCTCTTTTCTGCCTGTACCGGGGAGAGAAGTCCCCCAATGTCACACGGACTTCATGTCCTACCGAGTCACACATTCTATACATTAAGTAGAGTTTAAGGGTTAAAGTAGTTTAAGGAGAGGCTTTGATGGAAGTTGATGTAATCACCCTCCTGCTGGCACTGAGCAGGGCATGACTGCCACCAGAGAAGGAACTGAGAACTAATGGGTAAAATGACCCAAGGACTCTACAGGGACTGCAGGTATTGGAGACACGATATGCTTACAGTCCCAAGAGTCCACTGAACATGTCTTCGGTAGCAGACATGGCTCAAAGTCCTTCCAAATTCTAATTCATCCCTTGTGACCACCCCATACAACTATGAGCATCTTGGCTTCAAAGATTATAGGCACAGAGAGGTTAAGTCAATAGCCCACGATCACACAGCTTTTTTTTTTTTTTTTTAAAGAAACTAGGTCTCGCTCTGTTGCCCGGGGTAGTCCCGATCCCATGGACTCAGCGATCCCCAGTCTCAGTCTCCCAGGTAGCTGGGATTACAGGCGCCCACCACTGCGCCTGGCTGTTTTTTCAAGACCAGGTATCGCTCTGTTGCCCGGGGTAGTCTCAAACCTGAGCACTCAAGCAATCCTTGGCCTCTTGCCTTCCAGTGCTTGTATTACAGGTGCACACCACCACACCCAGCTATATAGCTGGTATTAGAGGCGGGATGGTAGGTTGGTCTCCGCGCTGATGCTTTTTTTTTTTTTTTGAGACTAGGTCTCTCTATGTTGCTGGGGTAGTCCTGAACCTATGGACTCAAGAGATCCCCAGGCTCGGCCTCCCAGGTAGCTGGGATTACACCATGCCCGGCTATTTTTTGAGACTAGGTCTCGCTATGTTGCCTGGGTTGTCTCGAACCTGCGAACTTAAGTGATTCCTAGCCTCAGCCTCCTGGTACTGGGATTACAGGCACACGCCATGGTGCCCGGCTACAGCACCAATGCTCTTAATCACCAGCCCTGTGGGTCTCAAAGTGGGCTCTCTGAATCCTCCACCAGCAGCCTAGACCTTGTTACAAAGGCATAGTCTGGAGTCCAACTCCCATCCGCTGAGTCAGAAACTCTGGCGGTTAAGACCCAGGATCTGTGTTGACCAGACCCTCCAGTGGCTGCTGAAGGCTCAAGTTGGGAAGCCCCCCCCCCCAAGGAGTGAATAATCTAAAATTCCTGAGTCTAAAATACCCACCAAGGGCTTCACCCCAACCATGACTGTGATCCCCTTTCGCACCGCTAAGACCCCCGGGGCATCCGTGCAAGGAGGCAGAGGCCGTGGACGTGCCATCGATAATTCTCCTGACATCACATGCCTGTGTGCACTCAGCATTCATCTGTCTTAATCCGAGCGAAACAAGCAAGCTGAACCGTGACTAAGGAAACACGGAAATAATCAATCCCAGTAATTGCCTTTATGGAGAATGAGGCCCTGTGATTATTCATTAACACCTTCTCTGCTGTCTCCTCTCCAACCTCTCACTCCATAACTGCTGCCCTCACACCCAGTTCCAGGGAGTTCCAAGGAGGGGCAGCTCCACGTGACTTGAAGCCCTGATGGCCTGGGGATGCGTGGCAGAGCTGAGTGACCTGTGATCTTGGGGACATGAAACCGCCAAGAAACCCTTTTAGAAATCAGACTTTCAGATAAGCTATGTGTCCTCATTTACTCACATCTCACATGATGAGATCCCTGCACCCAACCAGGGTGCAGTAGCTGGCGACCCCCAAACAGAGCCCCCCAGGATGGGGAGCTGGATCTGGGTGCATCAGAGTGGAACCCTGCCTGCCAGACATTTTTATCAGTTGAACCTCTAAACCACTTAACTAAGGTCAAACAGGTGAATTTCCAGGGCTGGGCGCAGTGGCATGTGCCTGTAATCCCAGCGCTGGGAGGCCAAGGCCAGGGATCGCTTGAGTCCGTGGGTTTGAGACTACCCTAAGCATCACAGCGAGACTTAGTCTCTAAAAATTAGCCAGGCCTGGTGGCGTATGCCTGTTATCCCATAGGCTAGGGATCACCTGAGTCCGTGGGTTCGGGACTACCTGGGGCAACATAGCTCACTAGAGGCTAGAGACCTAGTCTCTAAAAAAACAAACAAAAAACAAGTGAATTTCAGCATTTGGGTATTCAACCCAAATAGGACATGTGAAACTCTCAAGCAAATTAGCAGTTGTTATTTAAGGACTTGGGTGATTTTCATATCAGAATGGCAGCCTTGGCTGGGAGCACACCTGGCTTTAGCAAGATGGAGGGAGGACGGAGATCAAAGGGTCGCCTCTATGTGACTCAGGTTTTCCTCCTCAGCTTCAGTTGGGACTGATAACCCCTGGGGACATTTGACGGTGGTTCTTGGAGTCCTGGTGTGTGGGGGGTTTCTCAAGTGAAATCCGAAGGATCAGTCACTTGGGATGTTTTCAAAGCTGTCCCTAAAATCTCTCTGGCTAGATGTCTGTCTTGAGATAAACTTCTGAAATCCAGGTGTGGTGGCGTGTGTCTGTAATCCAAGCTCTGGGAGGCAAGAGGCCAGGGATCACTTGAGTTTGCAGGTTCAAGACTACCCCAGGCAACATAGTGAGACCTGGTCTTGAAAAAAGCAGCCGGGCTCGGTGGTGCACCTGTAATCCCAGCTACCTGGGAGGCTGAGGCTGGGAATCGCTGAGTTGGCAGGTTCAGGAGTACCCGGGCAACATAGTGAGAACTAGTCTCAAAAAAAAAAAAAAAAAAAAGAAAGATAAACGTCTGACACTATCATGCAGATTAGAAATAGCCCTAGAAATCCAGTCCACGAGTACAGCCATAACTCTCCAACAAGGTCTCTTATTTGTCCCTGGTTGGCCTCCTATTTATGTTCTATCTACAGAGGTTATCCTAAATCTCACATCCCCTTAAGACCCCATGGCTGGATTCACTCTTTCTCCTTTGCAGCTGATGATTTGGATTCACAGTTGAACAGGGACACATATTGTCAAAGAAACACCTTCAACCTCCCTGCCTGCCATGGCAAATCTACTTATTTCCTTGTGCTGCTTATTCTGTGTGACTCCAAAAGAGACAGCGCCTTCTTGACTGCAGTGGAAAATAATAGGATGAAAAGAACTGTGACTTAGGAGGTGATAGACTGGGGCTCATAGGTGAGATAGACGGATGCGGGCAATGATATTACCATTCCCAGCCTCAGTTTCCCCTTTTATAGGATGGGCATAATCCTTCTCTGTTGGTAAGATCAGTAGAATCATTCCAGTGAAAACTCGCACAGTGCCTGACATCTAGCAGGTGCACGGTGAAAATATCTGTTGATCTTTTCTCTGGAAACTTGGATTGTTGATTATTTGCATCCTCTCCCTATTTCCTTCCTGCCGTTCCAAAATAGAACGAGAAGCATCTTATTCTGAAGAAATAAATCAGCATCGAGTTCCCTCAATTATATTTCTTCCTTCATCTTACAATCAATATCATTTCTCAGTCTTCACCATCAAACTCTATTAAGAAAGTAGTCAATGCTTGCCTTCTCTGCTATTTCATCGCCCACCTCTTCTCAACCAGTGCAATCTGGTGTGGAAATGACTGATGATGAACCCACTTTCCAATCAGCATTGCTTCCTCATCACACCCTGGGGAAACCTCTCCACGGTCCATAGAGACAATTCCTCCTCCCCAAATAGCATGTCTTTTTCAGCCTCCTCTTCCCTTTCCCCACCCCTTTCACACGGGGGTGCCTCCCACATTGGAGGGACTATCTTCCACTCTACTTTGCTGCTCAAATCTTTTCCCCTGGGATCTCATTTGTTCCTGACTTTTCCATAAGACTTTTGTATGGCTGTCTCCCAAACTGACATCGCTCACCCCCACTTCTTCACAGGTTTAGCTGCCCAGGACCTAGCCACAACAAGGGATTTACAGAGACACCAAACTTCCAACAAACTGAATTAAAATGTTCTCCTGCACCTTCAGGGTCTCCCAAAGCTTGCTGACATAGGTCTGTAAATGTGGTTGGATTAAAACAACTGGAAGTTGTCCTCTCACAATTCTGGAGCCTGTGAATCTAAAATCAAAGTGGTGAGAAGTCATGCAGCCTCGTAGATGCTAGAAAAGAATCCTTTCTGGCCTCTTCCAACTTCTTTTTTTTATTGAGACTAGGTCTTGCTATGTTGCCTGGGGTAGTCCCAAACCCAAGGACTCAAGTGAAAGCGCCGAATCCTAGCCACTAGACCACCAGGGAGCCAAGGACTCAAGTGATCCCTAGCCTCAGCCTCCCAGGTAGCTGGGATTAGAGGTGCGCGCCACCGTGCCTGGCTAACATCAGCCGCCTCTTCCAACTTCCGATGGGCCTGCGTGTTCCTTGCTTGGTGGCCCCTAACTCCAATCTCCGCCTATGTCTTCACATCACCTTTTTGTTGTTTCTTCTTTCTTGTAAGTTACCATCTTCTTTCTTTTTAGTACCACCCTGAATTTACTGTGATCTCATCATGAGGCTCTTCACTGACTAAATCTGAGAGGCCTTATTTCCAAATAAGGTCACAATCTGAGATACCAGGGAACATAAACCTTGATGGGATACTAGTCAACCCACTACACTCACCCCAAGTCCCACTGACTCAGTTTCCCTCCTTAATGGGAGGACTGGAATCTTCTACATTTAGCCCTAATATTCTTTCTTTCTTTCTTCTTTTTTTTTTGAGATTAGGTCTCGCTATTTTTGCCCATGGAACCGCAGGCTCTCGCTGCCCGGGGTACCACAGACTCAAACAATCCCCAGCCTCAGCTTCCCAGGTAGCTGAGATTACAGGCGCACACCACCACGCCCAGCTGTTTTTTTGGAACTAGGTCTCGCTACGGGCCCCAGGCTGGACTTGAACCGCGATCCCTAGCCCCGGCCGCTTCATAGGCTGAAGCTTACAGGCACGAGCCACTGTGCCCGGTCTCCCTAATAGTCTTTCTATCTCTGCACTGTATTCATGTCATTGGTCAGTCACAGAAAACCACTTCCCAGTCCCTGGAAGATGTCTCTCTGGCATAGGTTGGTTAGTTTTTGCTCACATTTCTCTTACCTTTAAGTTTTCTTTCTAAGCCTTACCCAACCAATGTCAAATGCCACTTCAGAATGGTTAATCCACATGTGCAAGTAGATTGTACTCTTATTATGGCATTTATCTACATTTCCATCATCCCAGTGAACCAGTTACATGCCAGATGATAAGCTCCAAAACTATGCCAGTAGGTGGAACCCTCCCCATGCCCCATTGCTCTCAGGAGATCCACTAGGCCGTTGACCCACCCTCTTCTGGCTTTCAGCACCTCTGACGGTTTCATGTTGCTCAAATCTGCTTTCTGTGCCTCAGAGCTTTGTTCCAGCTAGAAATAAACCATCCAACCTAGTCATTCTAAGATATCTGGGGTTGAGGGAGTCGGAGAAGCCAGCACCCCACTTTTCAATCCTGGACTTCCTCAAAATATGCACTAGCCACTTGAGATTCTGATACATTCCCTTGGGTGAAAGGCGTTCCAGATCACTGAGGGAACTTCAGGAATGTGGGAGCAGGGAAAAATATGACCAAAATAACCAAATTGGAATGTGCTGCAAAGAAGAGAGTCTCGAGGAGCATTAGGTCTAAGGGGCTGTCAAGACTCCTGCGTGCTCCATGGCAAGTCATCTGGGAACTCAGAAGAAAAGACTCAATATCCAGGGTGACAGGCTTCGAAGATCGCCTCCAAGACTCCCAGCCCTTTGTGCACCACACACACGCAGCAAGCACAATCCCTCCCCTAAGAGTGAACATGATGGGACAGCAGCTCCTCTGATGACATCACCGACGTGCTCAGATTATGTGACATTCTAGGCAACCATCCACATCACACATACTCTATAGCACACATGTAGAAGATGTATATATTTCTTGTAGAAATCTATTTGTAGAAGATGCATAGGTTTCTTTTGCTGATTTTATCTATTTTTTTACTTTTTGAGACTAGGCCTTGCTATGTTGCCTGGGGTAGTCCTGATCCTGCAGACTCAAGCGATCCCCAGTCTTAGCCTCCCAGGTGGGATTACAGGCATGTGCCACCTTGCCCCACTGCTTTTTTTGAGACCAGGTCTTGCTATGATGCCTGGGGTAGTCTCGAACATGTGAACTCAAGTGATCCCAGGCCTCTTGCCTCCCAGCGCTTGGATTACAGGCACACGCCACCACGCCTGGCCCTTTTGCTGATTTTAAAGATGTGAGCGGCCAAATAGTGAGAGGCTCATGGCTCAAAAATGGAATGTTAGTCCTACCACCTCAAGGAACTGAAAAGTGCCAATCACCAAGTGAGCTTGAAAGAGGACCTTGAGTCTCAGAGCAAACTGGATCTCTAGCTGTCAGCTGGATGGCAGCCTGGTGAGATACTCTGAGGCAGGACTCAGTGATTCTGCCCCCAGAGTAGTCTGAGATGGTAAATTTGTGTTTTTCGAGTTGCTGGGTTTGGGACGGGAGTGGGGGGGTATTATCCATGCACACTGGGAGGCTGTGGACTTGCTGGAGTTGTGGCAACAGGAAGAAACCTAACTGGAGTGTCCCCCAACATGGATGGGGGCCAGGTCACAGGTCTGGACTCCTCCAGCCTCGCTCTGACCCCCACCTGCTGCTGCTGAGGACATACCTAACGCCAGCTCCGTGCTCTCCCTGCCCTCCTTTCCCTGAAGATCTGGTGGTTTCTTTTCCATGCAGGGCTATTTGCTTTACCTCCACCACTTTCCTTTGCCCTCTGCCAAATGCATGCAGGGAAACAAGAATCCTACAGGGATCTCCAGGGCTTTTCCTTTCTTAGAGCTAAAAGATTTTATTCTAATCCGGGTGTGGTAGCATGTGCCTGTAATTCCAGTTACCTGGGAGGCTGAGGCTGGGATCATTTGAGTCTGTGGGATTAGGACTACCCTGGGGAACATAGCGAGACCTGGTCTTGAAAAAGCAGGTGGGTGCCATGGCAGGAACCTGTAATCCCAGTTACCTGGGAGACTGAGGCTGGGGATTGCTTGAGTCCGCGGCACCCTGGGCAACTTGAGTCTGCTGTACCCCAGGCAACATAGCGAGACCTAGTCTCAAAATAAACAAACACTGGCTCACTCAGGATTGTTACAAAAGCTGAAAGTCAGAGAAGTTAATAAATAGCATCAAGAACAAGCATTTGGGGTCCCAGGAGTCACCTGATAAGCCCTTACTTACAGGAGGGGGAGTGCGGGGAAATCTAGAGCAGGAGAGAGGCCATGAAGAGTTCTCATCCCTGGAGCCTGGGAGATACCACCAGTCATTTCAGCTCCCCCTCCACCCCCGGGCCCACTTCATAGCTGGGGTCTTCTGTATCATGAAAACCCCTTCTCTCTGCCCTCTCTGCTCTATCTCTCCTTGGCTGGGAAAAACAGATCAAATATTCACTTTATTACAACTTGCATTTGTTTTGCTCTTGCCCCCAAACAGTAATGGTATCATGGGGAAATCCGGATAATCATAAGGTGAAGCATTACCTGCTGGGCGCACTTTGATTTTACTAGCTGAGATCCTCCCAAACCAGAAAATCTTCCTCCTGTTGCTGTGGTCTGCTCCCTGCCAAGACCAGCATCCTTTGTACTCAGTATCTGAGCATCTTTAATTTGCTTTCCAGACCCACCAGCATCCACCGGCTTGACCTTCTTCTTAGAAACTGACCACGGGGTACCTGTGCAATCTCTCATACTTAAACCGAACTTGGGGGGAAAGCGCTGGTTCATTGTGGGGCATTTAAATGCATGTCCTCGTAGCTTTTGGGAGTTATGGGGGATCTGCAGCTGGGAAGAAGAACATGCAAGGCGGGTGAAGCTCCTGAGTGGCTGCAGGAATGGCTCGCAAACACCAGCACGCCCAGGCTCAGTGTCGGGAAATGGAGCAGCATATGCAAAATGCTCAGCAGAGCTGAATTTTCAATTCACTACAGACATGCTTTGGAAAAATGAAAGAACTATTTTTAGTCCAGTGATTGATTAGGGTTGCCATGGCAATAAGAAACACTTAACAGGAAAAAAAAAAAAAGAAGGAACACTTACGAGAACAAAACTAAATGTAAGAAAGTCTTAAAGAGAAAGGGGCAAACACCCTGGGGATAGCATGGTCAGTTTTGGGGTGGCTCAGTCTTCACACATGCATAGAAGGAGACCAGGGTGATAGCGCTAAGAACCACCCTGGGGGTGGGGGTCTGAGGGTCTCCAGGAGTCTGGACTTCAGAAATACCTAATGGCGAAACTTCTGGAAGGTTATGCATCATTCATCTTAAAGATTACCATGTGATCACTTAAACATCATACATGCGGGGGAAAATATCCCCCCGATGCCTGCCCCCAAATCCAGCAACTGTCTGAGGATATTATTACTTCCTCAACATCCAGCTCAAGGTGGAAACTGTCAGCTTAAGTGTATTACCTGCTCTACTTGCTCACAAAGCCAAATAGATACCATATTCTCTGTAACAGTGGATTTCTAAGCTTACTTAATGATGCTTCACTGGAGGCTGGTTAAAAAGGATTTCAAGCCCCTCTCCTGATGATTAGCTTTCAGCAAGTGGTTGGCATCCCAACCCACTCCTGAAATGAGGACTTGATTTTTCTTTTCTTTTTTCAATTAGCCTTATTCACATCCCACATTATTCACATTCACATTATTATTCATCCAGGTCAGTGGTTCTGAGTATTTCGGAGTTGTGCAGCTATCACCATAATTTTATCACCACAATTTAATCGTTGAGCATTTCATCACCCAAACGGAAACTGACTTACTATTAGCAGTCGTTCCCCACTCCCACCAGCCATCTTCAATCTACACCCTAAGAAACAACCGATCTACTTTCTGTCACGAAGATTTGTCTATTTTGATTCTCTCACTTTGCTTCCTTTTATAGGAGAATGAAACCACCAGATGGTTCTCCAAAGTGGCTGTACCATTTTACCTTGCATGATTCGAGGGCTCCAGATTCTCCACATTCCTGCCAACACTTATTATTGCCCAAGCATTTCTTAACCCCAAGACTCTGGAATACCTCTGGCTCAAAATGATGACCCAGGGGAAACAAAGACAACATTCTCCACGTGGAGTCTGGGACAGACGGGTAGGGATATTAGACTTGTGCAGGGACTGTTTCAAGTATCGAGAGGGAATAATTCATCCACTAACTCATCAACTCTCGCACAACTATACGAAGGATGAACTACCATTGCTCTTGCTTCAGTGTTGAAGAAACCAAGACACAGGTAGGCAGAGTAGCCCCAAACCACACAACATTTACATCAAGCTGGGATTCAGCCCAAGCCATTCAGCTCTTAGGTTCATGTTTGACCCCAGGTCCTGAAGCCTCCTGGGTTTAACAAAGCACGTTTCCAGAGGAAATGGGGGTGGTGGTGACTAAGGCATAGGCTTTGCTTCTCAGCTACTAATAGAAATACGTGTGTGTGCATCAGTCAAATATCTGATGTGTTTTGTTTCAAACCAGCCCATAGATGGAAAAGATAAATTGGGGAAATAATGATTCATTTAGTAATTAAGAAATCCACACTGGTACTTATTACTTGAAATGCCAGCATATACTAGTACCTTTTAACATGCAATCATTTTCTCATGGGTGATAAGGTGGGGGTGAACCCCAGAGTAGAGAATTATGTAAAATAAAACAAATAATAAAAATTAAAGTTAAAAAAACAAACAAACAAACAAACAAAAAAACCCCATGCAATTGAATTTGAATATTCTCAGAAAGGGAGGTCTTTTAAAATCCCACCTGAACTCCAGAAAGGGTGTACATTGTCAGGTGTGAAAAATGATTATAAAAAAGTTATTATAAGCCAGGCACGGTGGTGTGTGCCTGTAAGCATCAGCCTATGGATCGTGGCTGGGACCGGGGGTCACAGTTCGAGTCCTGTCTGTGGCAACATAGTGAGACCTAGTGCCAAAAAAATAGCTGGGCGTGGAAGTGCGCGCCTGTCATCCCAGCTACCTGGGAAGCTAAGACTGGGAATTGCTTGACTCTGTGGTACCCCGGGCAACGTGAGCCTGAGGTTCCACAGGCAAAAATAGAGACCTAGTCTCAAAAAAAGAAAATGATGAAAGAACAATTGTTCATGGACACATGTTTGGTCCTGGAATAGACACGGACAAACCAAAGTCTAGTAGCAGACAATTGGTGAATGACACTATAGCGGACTTTCAAAAGTTATTGAAAAAGCAAAATGTAAAAAGTAGGATGATCCCTTTTAGTTGTATATTGATTTATGTATTTTTAAGTATACAGTGTGCTGTTTGAAATGTATTGTTGAGTATTACTTTTATAGAATGATCACTTTTTTTTAGAGTGAAGAACAAACTTGTTTTTGTGTGTTTTTTAAAAGAATATAAAATAACGAAGGATGTATAGTTGATGCCAAATACGCTTGTTCTTCAGTCACACGGACATCTTACTTTTTCCTTTAGGCCAGTGCTGTTTTTAGGGTGTACATGAACAATGTTACAGTGTAAGAAAGAAACTCCATATCCATATGTCCCCATTTGCATTTTGTATTGGTTCATATATATCATTTTTATAAAATTAAAAAAAGAAAAGTACTATAAAATGTTTTCTTAATAAAAAAAATTAATGTTACAAAGTGATCCTTCCAAAACAAACAAACAAACAAACAAACAAACAAACAAGCACTGTGCTGGGAACCAATGAGATAGGAAGGTGAAACCAGTGATTGAAGTGACCTGTCACAGATTTCTACCTCATCGTCAGTAACGTGCAATATGAAAGAGGCTTCCTCCTTTACTGATCAGTGGGGGAAGAAAGCCACCACAAGTACCTGTGGCCCCTTAGTAGAACTGACAAGAGAGAGGAGAGGAGCTTGACCACCCCCTAGGGAAGCCTGCCCCAGCAGTGAACGCCTCACTGCCATTGGCTGGAGTTGCACTCCTAAAACCAGGTATCAGAACTGTGTGGCACAGAACCAGTAACAAGTGACAGAAAGGATCCTGGAGAAGCCACCACACATCTGCCTGACAGCAAATTCCCAACAACCTCCGTCTGATAATCTGCCTCAGCGACTCCTGGAGATCTGAGCAGCCCCATCTGTTACTTTCCAGGAGTGCAGATCTGCACCCAGGAAAAAGGGACATAGCTCCAGAAAAAGAAAAGACCAACAGGCCACACATAGACCAACAGCTTGCAGCGAGAGGAGTAGGAGTAGTGACTAGAGGGGGGGAGGGGGAAACGGGGCGCGGAGTGGGTAATAAGGGGTTCAATGCAACCATGCGAACATGTCCAATATTGTACGATAATTACAAAATAAAAATTAAAAAAAGTAGGTAATCATAGGCAAAGAAAAGATGGCGGAATCAAAGATGGGGGAGTAAGTACCACCACATTCTTAAGGAGGAGAGCAGTGGAAATGATGGGTCCCTTTTATTTCTGTGATCCACATTTTTATAAAGCTTAGATTTTCTAGCAAACATTTACTTTTCAGTAAGAAGGAAAAAACCTGAAATCCAATTTTAAAAAGTTAATGAACACATCCATGATATCCTCAAGTAATTATGTTATCTCTAATGGAAGTCAGAGGATGCTTTAAAGATTCTCTTAATTCTAGTCCACTTTGACTCAGACAGGAGTGTATTATTAAGAGCATTGTTAAGTAGATGGAGGAGGTGCCATCCAGCAAGTTGGGAATTGCTACTTAAAGTGGTTCCTGTCTCATCCATCACACTTGTTAATGGGAGTTTTAGAATAAGGCAAGAGGTGAGAGGTGCGAGAGTTCAGGAGTTTAAGCCATGTTTTAGATGCCATTGGGATTCTTTGGTTGAATAATATTAGATGCAGGAACATGATGACTAGTGAATGTGGTCCCTGGACCCTTCTGGGTCCCGGGGACAGTTTGAAAACTATTGCTTGAAGCCCCCTCTTTTCCCCATGGGGGAGGAAAGTCACAGAGATGGGGTTGTGGCACCAGGCAGAACTGCTAACACAAGAGAGGAGAGGAGCTGGACCAACCACCTTCTGGCGTCTGTCCCTGCCAGGGAACTTCTCCATGGTCAGTGGCTGGGAGTTGGGTTCCCAATGCAAGATGCCAGAACTATGTGGCACAGAAGCAGTAACACATGACAGACATCAAAATGGAGACAGCCAGCATGAATGAGGAGGCACAGAACCCAGTGAACACACGGGTCCGGAGAAAAGGAGACCGTCTTCTCCAACACAGGAAGCACCAAAATCAAGGAGTCTGGAGAACCGTGCCACACACCTGTCCTGCAAAAGGATCCTGACGTGCTCGGCCTAGCTACCTGCCTCAGAGTTACTCCTGGAGATCCGAGCAGCCTGGTCTGCTGCATCCTAGGAATGTAGGTCCTCACCCAGAAAAAGGACAGTGCTCCAGAGAAGAAAAAGATGAGACCAGCGGGCCAAGGATGGACCAAGCACTTGCAGGGAGAGAGATGAGTAACTGGGGTGCGGAAGGGGGGTGTGAGGTGGTGGTATAGGGGTGCCTCAATGATGGGAGGTCATACCTAAGGGCAACAATAACTATACAAATAGGAGCAATGTTGTATGAAAATTAGGGGAAAAAAAAAAAGAACTGCTTGAGTTCAAGAACTTAATGCTCAGTTTGTGGTCACTGGCTGGGATCCTCTCATGTCTGAGAGGAATATTTTTCCAGGATGATTGGAACCAAAGAAGTTAAATGAGCCGGGCATGGTAGCATGCACCTATAATCTGAGTGCTGGGAGGCAAGAGGCCAGGAGTTGCTTGAGTTTGCGGGTTTGAGACTACCCTGGGCAACATATCAAGACCTGGTCTCGAAAAAAGCAGCTGGGCGTGGTGGTGGGCACCTGTAATTCCAGTTACCTAGGAGGATGAGGCTGGGGATTGCTTGAATCTGCAGAATTGGGACTACCCCAGGCAACTAGCAAGACCTAGTCTCAAAAAAAAAAAAAAGTTAAGTGGAAGAGTTGAGAAGTTGGCTTTAGGTGGATGAAATATTTATAGACTTTTAAAAGCTTATTTCCTTGAGCTTTTACCTGAAACTCAATGCATTCCTCTCTGGCCATCCAGTGCTGACTCTACGGAACAGGTGTTCCTGGTTTTCAGTGAACATTAAACTCTGTATAGACTTGACCTTCTCCCTAATGGAATCTTCCAGAAGACATTGATTCTCTGGCACTATATTCTATATTATCATATTAAATGTACTTCAAGGCCATAGTCAGAATTTCAGCTTGAGATGGGATCATTACCAAAACTGGATTTGCAAATGACCCCACCTTTCTTCAATAGAAGACTTGTTCAGAATGTTCCACAGAGCTGAATGAGACCACGCCTAGCATTTAGGATTTATTATCATCTAGGAACCTAACACTGGAACGTGTGTTACTGGCAACTGAGGAGGCTGTGGATGGTAAATCTGAAAACCGGGAAAGTTGGTAGACCCCACCCCCCAAGATCTTAAAGGACCTTTCCATTTTTTTATTCCCCATCAGGAAATTTTTCAAAATAAATTTTCATTGAGGTAATGCTGAGTCATAAATACTAGGTTTAATGGGCAACAACAAGTGCTGGCATGCACGTGGAGAGAAAGAGACACTTCTACACTGCTAGTGGGAATGCAAACTGGCCCAGCCACTATGGAAAGCTGTGTGAAGAACCCTTAAACTACTGAAAATGGAACTCCCATTCAATCCAGCAATCCCACTGCTAGGAATCTACCTAAAGGTTACAAAAACTTTAATCCAGAAAGATACCTGTACCTGGATGTTTACTGCAGCGCTGTTTACAATAACCAGGATATGGAAGCAACCCAAATGCCCTAAAATAGATGAATGGTACAGAAAGTTGTGGGTTTTGTACACAATGGACTACTATTCATCAATCAAAGACAAACTTATGTCATACTATTGCATAGTTACTTGTAAAAGTCTAGTTTCCCTGCATCACCATACATTTGACCCCCAAATCATTGGGTAGTTCTTATCCTTTGCTGTGACAGAATACCTGTGCCACAAAAGGTTGTGTGTTGTGTGCATGTGTGTGTGAACATGCACATGTGTCTATGTCTATATATACAGATAAAAGCTTCCCTTTTGTACATGGAAGATCTTCAAAACACCCATCAATTTAAAAAAGAAGTATGTCCAGCTGCTCGCCCAGCTACTCAGAATTTCGTCATGCATGGAAATTCAAAGAAAACTAGGGCTTCCCTAACAGTTCTGAGTTCCAAAGACCATGGGTAGGTGGTAATGTAGGTGGACGGTGGTAAGGTAGGTAGGACAGGTGGACCATGACGTGGACCATGACGTAATGGGTAGGTGGTAATAGTGCCATGGTAGCTGGGAAAAAAATTGCAAAGAAGATATTTCCAGCAAAGCAAGATGAGGCACCTAAGTGAGAAAACAAAAGAATTTTAAAGCAAAAAGGAGAAAGAAATTGCATGTAAACAATACAGATGAGGATGAATCAGGGAGTGACTTTGCAAATATAGGCTGTACAGGAAGAAAAACGTAGCCAAGAAGAGTGGTGGGATCCAAATGAAGTGGGGAAGGATGAGAGGAAGGGAGTGTGTGGGAGGCAGAGCTGGGAAACACAACAGGGAAACAGCTGCTTGTATTCCAGCCCACAGCAAGAAACTGAATGCCAGCCTTTCCACCGCTGCTCATCAGCCTGCACCCTACACAGAGCTTCGTTCATTCATTAGTTCATTCATTGATGGAGCCCCTGCCTTCCCCTAACATGCTGACTAACCATAGCTAAGTGGAGAAGGAAGGAAGGGAGGGAGAGGGAGCAAAGGAATGAATGAGAGCATGTTTTCTCAATGAGGTATGGCCAACTACTAGAGCTTCCATGAAAACAGAGCAGGCAGACTAAATTCAGGCTCCTACAATCCAGGTTTGGACCTGTCAAGGCGGAAATAAGCAGAGGATGCTGTGAATACTGATAGCTACACACAACAAAGGCGAGACAAGGCTTTAAAGAGACAGGCAGCACACATAGCTGGAAAAGAACAGCATGGGGATGAAATCAGAGTGACTTCCCAAATATACCAGCTTGCGAGTGTCCAGGGAGGGCACTACCAGATTCCAAGCTTCCTTGGGTGAAAATTGTTAAGAGTCATCTCTCTAAGCAATGGATTAGATTCTTCACTTAAATGAACACGATCACAGTTGTTAGCACCTTCGGGATGAAGAGAGGCCAGAAGATGTGAGGGCAATTATAAATTCACTTTCTTTAATCACCAAGATTTTGATTTTCACCTATGTCTAGTTTTTTTTTTTTTTTTTTTTAAGACTAGGTCTCACTTTGTTTCACGGGGAACCACAGGGCTCATGTTGCCTGTGGTACCACGGACTCGAGATCTCAACCTCAATCTCCCAGAGAGCTGGGATTACAGGAGCGCACCACCCCGCCCAGCTATTTTTTTGAGACCAGGTCTCGCTATGTTGCCCTGGGCAGGTCTCAAACCCGCGGACTCAAAGGATTCCTAGCCTCGGTCTTGCAGTTTGTAGGCTGCGATTAAAGGCACGCGCCACCATGTCCGGTCACCTATGTCTAGTTTTACGTATTTTATTTCTGCAGGAAGAATTCTGCCTCATAACATCTTTCCAGTTGCATTATCCTGACTTCACCAACTTGAACTGAACACAGCTCCAGAGATAACATATTGCAGAAGAGAAATCCAATTTTCAGTACCACAAGTGGAAAACAGAAAACAAAGGAAGGAGAATTTCCTAGTAAAATCCTCTACAGAAAATTCCTTTAAACATATATTTTTTGCTCTGACAATTGTCCTCTGTGAGGTCATTTTGAGTGGTATTTTAACAATGCAAACAATTTAACCATGTTATGGCAGAGAAATCTATTTTATCTTTTACTCTCTCCCCTTCCACCCTCATAGTAATTTTCTTTGAAGTACAAAGAATTTAGGAACAGCAAGAACCAATGGAAATGGGGATAAAATGGACAGCAAACACTGTCCTTGCCTGCAAGATCCTTGCCTGCCCAGGCACACAGTGAACAGATGACGGGACAAGTCCCAGACAGGCACCCACTGGCTCACTCACCCAACCAATTCATTTTCTAAACTGGAACAAATCAGAATACATGAACTCACTACCACCCGAATGCCTTGCTGCCTCCGCTGTGGGGTCTGACAGCACTGACTTTTCTTGAAGGAACATAAAAGTTCGTGTCACCTGAATTTGTATCCATCTCATCCTGTTATTTGAATAATGGTCACCTGCAGGCAACCAGCAGAGTCAGAACGACTAAGTTCAGAACTCCTCAAGTTGAGAAGTCTTCAGGGTACAGGAAAATTTAGATATAAATGGAAATATATGTGAAAATAAAATTTAGAGTTAATCTACTTTAGATTAATTAATAGTAGAATTAATCTACTATTTAGTGGACATACACTGCTTCTGACTTGGGGAGAATTTTCTGGAATCCCCTCAAATTTTAGAGGACAGGTGCCTTGCTAAATCTAGAGTTCTAGGGGCAAATCAGAGTGGGAAGTAGTGCCTGCATCTTCCTTTTGGAGATTCACCATGGACATTAGAATAATAAAGGCTCTGATAAGTCCTGCAACAACAAATCTGTTTCACTCTGTAGAACCTAGAGTTTCCTTTACTTACTTAACTGTGCGCCCTCTTCACAACAGCTATTATAAATGGTTCTAGACTGTTTCCACTTAAATTTTCTTGAGCCCTGAAGAGTTCTGAGCTAGGTCATTCTGACTCCATGACACCAGTTTCCTATGCTAACCCACATCTGGACTGACTCCAACCATTTCCTCTGGGAGGGGCCTCTTCTGGCCTCTGCTTCATCGCTGCCTTGTTCACCCGCACCCCCAATTGGAGAACTGTTTGGCCTGTTCCCTGAGGGGTCCCAGGTCATCCAGCTCTATTTCTAGAAAAGGGATAATTCCTTTGTGCCTCTTGGCCCCTCCCACTGGGGTACATACAGCCCAGATAGTCAGAGTTAACTATGATGTGGAGATAAAATGTATTTCCTAACCATCTCCCCTCATCCCTACCCTGTCTCCATGACCTGAATGAAAAAACACTTGAGCACTTTTTCTCAAACTTACAGAGTGGCTGAATTGCCTGCTTTCCTTCCCAACAAAACCAACTCAAGAGTTCTCATTATAATCATGTATCTGCCCTGGACTTGCAAGACTATTAAGTAGGACCATCTCCTACGTAAGCAATTTAGTGGTTTCTACTCCCTTGGCTGGGATGGAGTGGAAAGTGTGGGGGCAGCTGGAGGGGGGGAGCTGTGGGAGATGGAGAAGGCTTGAGAGGCATTGAGGTCAGGGGCCTGAACACACAGCACCCATCCACTCTTCCAATTATCGGGGAAACTGAGAAGGTCAACACTGCGAGTGAAATTCCTGCCCGGAACAGTGAGCTGCTTTCAGAAAAATACCTCCGTCTCTTTATCGTCACTCCCAGGAACACTGCCCAAGTTACCTTGGGGCGATGGACCGCCATTCTTGACCATAAATGGCCTCCCTTTCTCCCCTGGCTGGACGGAACCAACACTGAACAACCCATCTCTCAGGGGGCGCAATACAGCTTGTAGGTCTCCTGAAGGGAGTTACTTCTTCCTCCCTCCCTGTGTGTTCCAGCTTATTCTTTTAACCTCTCCCCATCAAGATGCTGGGTAAGGCTGGAGAGTCCACCCTGACCCTGATCCTTGGGTCACTGCCAGCCATGCCAACTGTCAGAGTGCTCACTTTAGTCATCGCTTCTGCAGATTCTTTTTAATAATTTTAGTTTTTAAAAATTGATTGCACATATATATATTTTTGACATCATTGTCTACCCCCAGGTTCTTCCACCACCTTATCACCCACGAACCATCTTAATCGCTTGTGCCCACCCTCCCCTGATTTTACCCTCCTCCCCCTCTTACACTATGGTTTAAATTTTTCTTGTCTGTTGGTTTGTTTCCCTTGTATCCTTCATATAACTGACACCATCCCATATTTCTTTTGCTTTTTATTTATTTATCTATTTTTTGAGATTAGGTCTCACTAAGTTGCCTGGGGTAGTCCTGATCCCGCGGACTCAAGCGATCCCCAGCCTCAGTCTCCCAGGTAGCTGGGATTACAGGCACCCGCCACCACCCCTGGCTGCTTTTTCAAGACCAGGTCTTGCTATGTTGGCCGGATCATCTCAAATCCATGAACTCAAGCGATCCCAGGCCTCTCGCCTCCCAGCACTTGGACTACAGGTGTGTGCCACCATGCTCAGCTATTTCTTTCTGGCTTATTTCCGTTAGCATGATTCCTTCTTGCTGCAAATGACATAAGTCTGTCTTTTTTGATTCATGCATCATATTCCACCATCCACATATATCATAGCTTTCTGATCCATTTGTCTGATCTGGGGCATTTGGATAGTTTCCATAGCCTGGCTATTATAAATAGTGCTGCTCCTGTGGGTTCTTATTCAATGTTTTGGTGGTGTGGAAGGGTCATGGCCACAAGATCCATCGAGCAGCCATATTCCAGGCCTCTGCCTTCAACATCTGATGGCCGGAGTGTTCAAATTCTCACAACTGAGAAGAAAATCCCGGTCCCCCCCCTGCTCCATCACTAGCAGGAAAGAGCTAATGTTGCTGAGCTACGTTCCTATCCCAGCTCAGCCTTTTTTTAGCCCTAGAAAAAACAAAGTCAGCAAAGCTGGAAGGCAGCCAGTCTCCTCGGGTACCTTCCTTTGTGACTTTATGAACTTCACAAGAACCGGCAGATTTTGAAGAATGGGTGCGATGGCCCGTCCTCTGGAAAATTGTTGCCATGTTGTTCTTTGTTTACTGTGTCATTAAGATTTTTTCCTATAACCAAGCTAAAGATATTTTTTCCACTTCCTGTGCAAATGGCATTTCCACATAATCCTCAACACACACAGTCACTCACAGTGATGAAAAAGCTTTTCCGTCTTGATAACTGTGATAATGTGGAGGCCCTAGATGACCTTAAATAGAAAGTTCTCTTAGCTGGATTTTGTCACAAATGAGACCAGCATGAGGCCTCAGCAACAGGCTGGACACGCAGATAGAAAGTGGGGGAGGCGCTAGAACAGGCATCGCTTGGGGCTAATCCTATGAGAAGACACCTATCTGGCTCCTCTGCTCCCTGCAGGAGGGGAGACCACACTGACCAGTCCCAGTTGGGAGTCTGGCATTCGGGTACCTTTTACTTTTGGGCATGGACAGGAAACAGGGAGCTTGGGATGACAGCAATAGAGGTATTTTGGCCAGGCACGGTGGTGCGTGCCTATAATCGCAGCCTACGAAGCGCAAGGCTGAGGCTAGGAATTGCTTGAGTTCGCGGGTTCGAGACCCACCCGGGGTAACATAGCGAGACCTGGACTCAAAAAATAGCTGGGCATGGTGGTGCATGCCTGTAATCTCAGCTACCTGGGAGGCTGAGGCTGGGGATTGCTTGAGTTTGTGGTACCCCAGGCAACATAAGCCTGCGGTTCCCCGGGCAACAAAGAGAGACCTAGTCTCAGAAAAAAAAAAAAAAAAAAAGGTATTTTGGATGAAAGAATGGGGGGTGCAGAGGTCAATGGAAGCAGCTTTTAAAACAGGAAAAAGGATGAGGACAAACTGAAAGCATCTGTCTTAAATCCTGCAAGCAGACCCAGAGTCAGAGAGAAGAGTGGGCTCTTCCCCCGCGGCTGTGGGGGCAGAGGGGGCTGGAAACACAGCTGAGTGCAGAGTGGAGGCGGGAGAGGCAGCTTCCAAATGAGCACCGCGGGCTAGGAATACACCTGCCACCACAGAGGCAAATGGATGCCCGGGTCACTGCGAAGATGGAAAGAAAAGCTGTCCTATATTTGGGATGGAAAATAAAAGAGGAGTAGCCAGGAACAAAGTTGCTTCCCTATGGAGAACTAACTCCAGACCTCGCCTGACGCTGAAAGCGTCCCCCTGCGTGTCCCGGTGGCCAGAAGCCCTGCCAGCGCCTGCCAGTGCGCCTGGAGGAAGCCCGTTTGGGGCCGAACTGTACCCTGACTCCCATCCTCCACGGAAGCTGTCACCCCAATGCGATGGCATTTCCGAGGTGGGCCTGAGGGAGGTGATTAGGGTGGGGCCCACCTCGTAGGATTAGTGTCCTTAGGAGGAGAGACCTGAGAACTGACTGGCTCCCTCCTTGCCAAGGGAGGACACAGATAGAAATGGCCTCTGCAAGGCAGGAAGAGGGCACTTTCCAGGAAGTGAGACAGTCACCGCCGTGGCCACGGACGTCTCAGGCTCTGGAATTGCACAGGTAAATTGTTGCTCAAAACACCCAGCTGACGCAGGACAAGCTCACGCATGCGCAAGGGCCCCCTCGGGTCCAGCCTGAATGCCACCTTTTCCAGGAGAGATGCCGGTATTTCTCCCAGGCAGATTTCCTGCTCCTTCCCTCAATATTGTGTGTGCTTCAGCTCTAACACGTGGCACCGTCTTCCTTGAAGGCTGAGTTACAGCGCTATTTTACCCAGCTCTTCAGTCCATTTTACCTCCTGTTCCGACAGGTCATGGACCGGCCTAATGATAACAGGGCGTGTCACCTGTTAGGTGACAGGTTCCCGAGCTACACAAGTGCTTGCCCTCCCCTTGCGCCTCTGTGCGTGTAACTTGCTTTTTGGACAAATGATGATATTGTGTTCATTTTTAAGAACATGTATGAAGTACTGAGGTTCTCCCTTTGGTTTAGCATAAGACTATCCCATGAACTATTCAAGATATACCTGTACTAAAAACGATTAGTCATTTATCTAAAAATTCAGATTTTACTAGCTAAAACCGGCCACTTTTTCACCCCAGTACTTGGCGATCAAGCAGTCTGTGTAAGACTGTGTGCAGGCCGGGCATGGTGGTGCATGTCTGTAAGCGGCAGCCTAGGAAGCTGTGGCCGGGGCCAGGGATCGCGGTTCGAGTGCCGCTGGGGGCATGTAGCGAGACCTAGTCCCCAAAAAATAGCTGGGTGTGATAGCGCACGCCTGTAATCCCAGCCACCTAGGAAGCTGAGGCTGGGGATTGCTTGAGTCTGTGGTACCTCAGGCAACGTGAGCCTGCGGTTCCATGGGCAAAAATAAGGAGACCGAGTCTCAAAAAAAAAAAAAAAAAAAAGACTGTGCTCAGTTCCTGCCTCTGCTCCTCTGTCAAGGTCTAGAACCCTGTCCCTGAAGTTCAAAGCCTTGATCCAGAGATCAGGGTCTTTCCTTTCGTGTTGAATTGTTTGGCCAGGTTACCCTGTGCCATTAGTTCTGCCCTCGGTCTGAACCGTTGCTGTCAGTCCTGCTCAATCAGCTCCTGGGGCAGGTCTGGTGTCCCCTGTCTTGAGTGGTGGCCTGTCCCATCTTGCCTCCAGAAAAGTCATGATTGGAATGTCTAGCCAGTTCCCATCAGACTGTGACTCCCCAGAGGGCTGGGGTTATTGTCAACAGAGCCTTCTAACATGATGCTTTACACACCTTCTTGATACGTAACGAAAGACTGTTAGCCTAAAATTGAAAGTTGGTATCGAGGTGGTTTGTGTTGTACCTCCCCAACCCCCTGATTTAGCTTGAAGACTTAACCTCAGCTCTTTAGAACATGATGTTATTTGGAATTAGGATTGTTCCGGAGTTGATATGTCAAGATGAGCTCATACTGGAGCAGGGCAGTCTTAATCTTATCTGACTGGTGTTCTCACCAGAAGAGATACAACAAAGAGGATGCCATGGGAAGGCAGAGACAGACGGAAGGAAAATGGAATGTGAGAACGGAGGCCGCCACAAGCCAAAGGATGCCTGGGGCCCCCAGAAGCCCAAAGGAATTTCCTTCCCCCAGGAGCACAGCCTTTGGACAAGTCCGTTCAGACTTCTGGGTCAGGACTATGAAGAAAACAGGGTTTTCTGGTTTAAGCCACCTTGCTGCTTACTTAGTTCTGCTTCACTAAGGCAATATAATCAAACAGAAAGGGGTGCAGATTTGATTATGCAATTCTCAACTCTTTTGTTTTGTCCTCAAATATTTTCAAACAGAAGTAAAATAGTCTGTGTCCTTTGGAGTCAAAATGATGTGATGGGATCCGCAGGAATACTGTGAGGCAGAGGCTGGGCAGAAGGAAAGGGCACAAGTTCCCCTGAAATCCTCTGTGACTGTAGAGGTGGTACAGTCACAGGCTGCCCAGAAAGGATGCCACAGCACGGTTGCTGACCACGTGCATCCCTGAGGGGAGGAGGGCTCTGTGAGGAACCATCACGTCACTGTTTCCAGAACCTCAGTACTTCATACACATTCTTCAAAATGAACCCTATACTATCAAACATTTTTTTCAGACTTCATTTCTCTATGAATCATGCCCACATTATCCGGCACTGGCATGAGCGTACGGAGACGAAAGGCCATCGGTTTGGGTCGAGTCAAGGTGACCTAAGGCTCAGCAGGCAAAGAGCTACCTTTGCATAGCTATAGGGAAAAGGGTTCACTTGTGTAACTATTGATCATATTTCAAATAAAAAGCCCAATCTCAAGCTTTTAGAGTGAATATAAATAAAAGGGAACTATTTCCTAGGCCATTAGTATTTTCTGGCCTAATAACTACAGCATAGTCTGCGTCAAAGGGCACTAGGATATAATATGTAAAGCTGCATTTATATTTACAATGGCAGCTTCCAGCAACGCACAATAAATAATGATAAACATCTCTCAAGCATTTACTGGGCATTAAGTGAAGATTTCATGTGGATTATTTAATATCATCTTCACATCACCCTTATGAGATCGTTATTACATTTTCCCCACTTACGGATAAGGGAATGGAGGCTTACAGGGGAAGAAATTTGCCCAGATGCTAATGGAGGCGGGATTCAAGAGATTCCAAAGTCTTCCTCTTGGAAACTGTGCAGTTACTACGAGCAATGGCATGGGGGGTTCTTGTTGGGGGGGGACCACTTAATTGCCAGCAATGTGCTAACAGCTTCCTATGCATTAGACCAGGGTCAGGCAAACCACAGCTGGGGGCCAAATTGGGCTTGCTGCCTGGGCCAGTGCAACCCTGCCAACATCTTCCTCTGTTGTCTGCGGCTGCTTTCAAAGTCACAGAGACTGCTTGGCCGACAAAGCGGAAAATATTTACCATATAACCCTTTACAGAAAAAGTCTTCCAACCCCTGCATGAGATCACTGGGTCTTCCACTAAAAGCTCTAAGAGGAATTATCCCACGTTCAGAGATGAAAAGATTTACGTTCAGACAAGTCACATTGTTTGTTGTAAAGCAGTGGTTCCTGGCTTCTAAAAGATAAAACGTGTATTTTACCCCTAGACTTGGCCCTCCCCCCCTTTTTGGGGTGGGGAATGAAGGGGAGGCTTTTTCTTTTTTTGGACCTTAGTGAGAAATGGCACTTATTTCTACATGTAGAGATGCCATTCATTTCCAAATCTCATCAAATATATTTCTATCATTTCATAAAAGAAAAGGCATGTTCATATCCAACATAGAGTCATCATTACCAACCATCCTTTGAGTGGAATACATTTTATTTTAGCGAAAACTTGGAAACATTTATTTTTTTGAGTAGTCCCCTGGGTAGTCCCGATCCCGGGGACTCAAGTGATCCCCAGCCTCAGCCTACCAGGTAGCTGGGATTATAGGCACCCGCCACCACCCATGGCTGCTTTTTCGAGACCAGGTCTCGCTATGTTGCCTGAGGTAGTCTTGAACCCATGGATTCAAGCGATCCCTGGTCTCTTTGCCTCCCAGCGCTTGGGTTACAGACACACGCCACCACGCCCAACTTGGAAATGTTTTTATGTAAAAGTAACTATTCCATTTTTTTTTCAGTTTCGCAAAGGACATGTGACAGTGAAGCAGACACTAGGGTTGTCACTCACCTTAGAACCTCCGCTAGAAAGTAGTCAGGGGCAGAGCCAGAGGATGGCTGAGCCTCTCTGATTCCAAAGCCTGGGGCTGTGTGTCTATGACTCATGACTTCATTCTGTCATTCAGTAACTACTGATTGTGCATCCACTATATTCCACGTTCCATGTTCACACCAAGAACATGATGAATCATTTTTCTTTCATTCCTCTCTTACTCTATCTCTTTCCTTTGCTGGTTTTGATTAAGACCCAAAATTCAACTCCATCCCGGCTCAGTTAACCCTTTTCTTGTTATGAAACTCTGTCTACGGTTGTTGAGGAAAAATGATCCATGTGAAGCTACCACAAGACAACGCTATTATAAGTTTCTTCCCTCCCTTGCTTTGTGATTATTTTTATTTTATTTTAGTTTTTTAGGAACTAGGTTTCACTTTATCGCCTGAGGTAGTCTCAAACCCATGGACTCAAATGATCCCTAGTCTCAGCCTCCCTGGTAGCTGGGATTACAGGCTTGTGCCACCACGCCTGGCTATTTTTTTTTTTTTTTGACCAGGTCTCGCTAAGTTGCCCAGGATAGTCTTGAACCTGCAGACTCAAGTGACTCCTAGCCTCTGCCTCCCAAGTAGCTGGGATTACAGGCACGCACCACCATATCCAGCTTGTGTTTAGTTTTAGTAATCTCTACAGACCCTTGGAACTCAGGAGATCAAAGCTGTCCAACTCAGAGCTCAGAGTCAAATAGTCTACGAGGAAGCCTTCCCAGTTTTAAGTTTCTCCAGAAAAGGATCAGGCCACAGCCTGTCAGTCCTAACACCACCTCCTATGCATAACTACCATCTTTTTAATATCATGTTTCTAGAAACCGCTCTTCTATTACACTGAGTGATCACAAGTAGAGAAGTCAAGCTATTTAAAAATATAAGCAAAAGCTAATTATGTAAAGTGACTATTAAGGCTTTTGAAATTAACCTTCATTTTCTGACAAAATGAGAACATTCAAGTTATTGCATTATATATAACTGTGTAATAGTCTAATTTAAATATTTCTGATTCCAAATTAATCCCCCCCCTTTTTTTTATTATATTGGTAAGATAAAAAGTACAAGGGAAGTTCCAATTACTGTGCCGATTTAGGGTGAATATATAAAAAATGATTAAATGAAACTTACTGTGTATTCTAGTCCCAGATGTTCATTTGGTCAAGATGAAAAAGAAAAAGAGAGATAAAATTATGATCAAGCACATGCTCATATACAATATAAAACCACAAAATTAACAAATACTGATAAATTATAATTATTAATAATGTGGTAGAGAAACCTTCCCAAAAATTAAACTTCCATAAATGCTGAATATCTCTGTTTGCTCTAGAAATTCTTTCATAGGAAATTTCTGTGGTTGGGCTGATAAGGGATGTAAGACAAGATTCAATTAGCATATAGGTTTGTGGCTAATTAAACCCAAAGAGTTGGCATTATAAAAGCAGAATTAAAGACTAATAATTTCAGTGGAGCATTTCATTAACCACAAAGGGAGTCATTAATGTGGAGAAACAGCTTTAATAACCAATAAGAAGAACTTGATAGGGTATTCAAGTAGGATCTTGAATGCTGGGGGGGGTCACAGTTTCTAATTCTGTATCAGTACAGAGGTTATCATCATTCCACAATAAGTAGGAAAGGGATCTTAAAGATGTTCATATTATCCAGTCACAAAGGAAATAGTCTGAGGTAGAGAAACCCAATAGAATGTACACAAATTACAGACTGGGTCGGTTTTTTTTTTATTGGTGTGCAACAAACAAGTCAGATTTCACAACTTGCTTATTAATAAACCACACCCCAAAATTACTCGGGAATGCTGAGGAAACAGGAAGAAATAAGAGTAATGAAGTCTCTACAAATATCATCCAAAAAAGTTTAATTTTCTATTCCCAAAAGCTACAATCACTTTAAGAAGGAAGAGGGAATAATTTTGATTAAATCCTATCATCCACTCTTTATGAATCAGACTAAAAGGATGAAGGCAAAGGGTGAGGGGATTATATTGACCCACAAACCCTGGCCTGGACCATCCACCCTAAATCAGTAGGACCCCGCCCTGGCTCGACCTGGGCTCAACCCCAGCAACCACTTACCTGTAATTGTGTAGGGGTAGTAGTTCCAAGCCTTCTCTGTGACATAGAATATTTTAGGAACAACAGCTCTAGCCCAACTAGGCAGTTTGCTAAGAGGAAAGAAAGAGAAAAGACTAAAATTAGAGTCTGTGTAGAGGTTCATATGTGACCACATCATCCTGGATAAACTGACTCCGGGGCATCTCTTCCCTCCACAGCCAGCTCTCCTCATCTCTCTGGTCGATACCACAGGTGACTATTTTCTGCACCATCCTTGTGCTCTGGAAATGCATAAAGACTAAAGGTTACAGTCCAGTGTGGGGACCTCATAGGATTGTAAGTCTGTCCTCTTTGGTTTGCAAGGACCTAAGAATTCAGGGTCTGGGAGGCTCAGGCCATCCTGGCCCTTGGGCCTTAGAGTGATATGGGAGAAACAGTATGAAGGGATGGTTATGCCTGAATACGGGCATAGGTGGACTGGGAGGGTGGGGAAGTGACAAATGTCAGAACCAGGGGTCAGCTTGACTATCCATGGGAGCAAACTTTTCCAAATGGACTAAAATGATGGAATAGCAACTCTGAAGTTAGGAATAAGGAAATATAGACCCCTGAAGACTGCCATGGGTTGGTGTGTGTTGCCCCTAAAGATATATATCCATGTCCTAACTTTAAGGACCTGTAAATGTAAACATTTGAAAATAGGGTTTCTGCAGATGGAATTAAGTCTCTGAAGATGAAATCAGCCTGGATTTAGCATGGGCCTGAACTCCAACTGCTGGCATCTATGTAACAGAAAGGAGTGGAAAGTTGGGTATGGTGCCGAGTGTCTGTAATCCAAGTGTTGGAAGGCAAGAGGCCCGGGATCTCAAGAGGCTTGAGTTTGCGAGTTTGAGACTACCCCAGGCAACATAGCGAGACCTGGTCTCTAAAAAAGCAGCTGGGCACAGTGGTGGGCGCCTGTAATCCCAGCTACCTGGGAGGCTGAGGCTGGGAATTGCTTAAGTCCACAGGATAGAGACTACCCTGGGCAACATAGCAAGACCTAGTCTCAAAAAAAAAAAAGAGAGAGAGAAAGGAGTGGAGAGCTGGGACACAGAGGGAAGATGCCACAGTATGATGGGGCCAAGACTGGCTGACACAAGCCCAGGAACTCCAAGGATGGCTGTGGACACTAGAACCCAGGAGCTAGTGGCCGGAGACAACCTCCCTTGGAGCCCCACAAGGAATCTCCACCGACATCTTGGCTTCAAACTTCTGGTCTCATAAATGGTGAGCTCCTTGGGGTCATTTTAAGTCCCCAGGCTTGTGGCCACCCTAGGAAATGTATACAATGAAAACCATATTCCCAGAGCAGGGAGCTGGACAACATTTGCAGAAAATAAATTCTCAAAACAAGGAAAACCCAAGGGCACAGGTCCCCCAGATCTTTCATAAACTGAGTGCTAATTAAGTTCTGTTTTGCTTTGTTTTCCTTCAGAGGAAAGCGCAACTGCCTGAAGCAGGCCCAGAGAATTCCTTAAATATTACCCTTAAATATGTCATGTGCACTATTTCTGAACTGTGTCTGCAGGTTTTCATTCCCCCACCAGCACTATGCCCTGGGATTTTCAGGTTCTCCAGCACTTTGTGCCCCTGACTCTGTGTCTTTAGCTCGGTGTCTGGGAGGCTTGTATCGAGAGTGTCATTCAGGAAAGATGACGCAGGCACTCAGCTCTGGGGAGCTACGTGCTGGCAATAAAGAACATCAAGGCAGTTTTGAATTCCGAGCGGAGATAATGGGGTGGGGTAGAGGTTGGGTGGGGGCATCAAGCTCAGAGAACCCCAACTCCCCCCATTCTTCCTGGTCGTGGAATTTAAAGGATAGAGGCAGCCAAAATGGCAGACGTGGGGTGTCTTCTCAAACTGCTTCTCTGCTTTCCGACATTAACCAGGCCCAGCTTTTAAAAAGACAAATATGCACTTTCAGTGACTGGCCAGGCCTAACCCAAAGTTCTGGGCGGTTTGTCAGGGGGAAAACAAACGGGGAGACTGAAGCTCCCCCGAAGCAGGGTGAAGCCCGGTGAAGCCGGGTGAGCGCCAGGCAGAAGCTGCTGGGTGGACTGTGAGGAGTGAGCCCCTGGCAGTTTTATAATCCATAGGCCAAGTCTCCTTGCTGCTCTCATGCAGAATTTTTCACTCCTATAAAATCATCCCTGCGGTAACTGCTCCGTTACCTTGCAGTCACACAGCTCCAGAGGAAGGGGCTGCCTCCCACAGGGGTCTTTGTAGCTTGCCTGTGGTTGCTTCCATGGGTCACTGAAGCTGGAATGCAAGTGCTGCTGCCTGCCTCAGAGAGAGGGAAATCTGCACTGGTTTGTTTGCAGGAAATGGCTCTGAGCAAAACTTTCCTCCTTTTAGCCCCCAGTCCCAGAACAATATGCTGGGGGCAGTGGAGCAGTAAGTGGCCTTGGCTGGGAGCCAGGTGGCATTCTTTTTCTTTGGACTGAAGGAGGATTACATCTCTCCCAAAGAAAGCTCGGCATGGTTTAGCTTAGAAAAAAGTGTCTCCTATAGGCCTCAGGACACAGGGGGAGGAGACCTACCTACACTGTCCCCCCCACCGCCCCCCCAAACACACCCCACTCCTCCCTAAATTTTCCAGGCTCCTGTGCTTATTAGCACTCTGGAGCCCACGTTGCCTCCCTCCATAAGTCACTCCCTACATTATTTTAAAAGCCTCCCAGAAGAACCACATTCCTAAGCAACAATCATTTTATGGAAGGAAGATGAAAAACACTGGCAATCTTCCACTCGTGCTGAGACTTTTCCTGTGTGTAAAAGGGTCAGGACTCTAGACTCTAGCATCTTAATTTCAGTTGTTTAACTCCCCCAAATCATGCAGGGTATACAGCACTATAACCAGCTACTTTCTCCAACAAGGAGCCCTAAAAACACGCCCATTTAGTGTTTGAGGATGTTTGTTTAGGATGGCCAACAAGATTTACGCGCCCATTTAGCCAAGATGGCCGACATGATTTACAGAACTCTTCCAAGGCTGGGAGGGAGGCCTCCTGGTCCAACAGCTTCCAGGTCGGGTGCAGAAAGCCTCCGTGAAACTTCCACGACCTGCGAAAGAAATCTCCCAAACCCTAGTTTCCCCAGACTACGTCATGACTCAAATGGTTTTTGCCTGAGAAAGCAAAATTTCTTTTTCCCTGCAGCAATGACGTATCGGGAAAATGGAATTAAATGAGTTCCCCCTATTGCTGTCACTCTCATGATGTGCACTGTCACACAGCCCGCAGTTCTTAGAAGAAGTCTGCCACTCACGCTCGTGACCAACAAGGTGTCAGACAAGAGCCTGTCTCCCTCGCGGTTCTATGACCGGACTCATGTTCCTCACAGAGCCATGATGGCCGACAAGATGGCCGACACGATTTATATGTCTCACATGCTCCACTGACCACATCCTGGCGGCCCAGCTCAACCAGGTTTGGGCTTTACAGACATTGAAGGAAGAGAAGGACAATGCAACAGAGCTTTCAGGCAACCAGCAAGCATGCTGATGGGGGGATACCTTCCTTGAAGTGCTTTTGTTGGTGCCTACCAGAGCTTCCAAATACCTGGTCTCCTGACTCTTGAACTTCAGCATGAAATGGGAACACAGGACTGACACAGCCCAGTGACCAGCAGGTCCCAGGGTGCAAAGGACAGTCATCCTGGAGCAGTGGTTCTCAATGCAAATGGAAGTGGCTTTTGTTCTCCCCGCCCGTGAGAGGTGACAAAGTCTGGCAACATTTTGGGTTGTCATATATAGAGGGGTTGAAGGGGTAGGTGGATCAGGGGTAAGACTGGCATCAAAGGGGGTAGAGGCCTGGGGAGCAGCTCAGATTCAGGAAAGCCCCCAAGGTATATGATCTAGCTGGTCCCTAATACTGACAATGCCAGGCTTGAGAAACATGGAGCTAGACAATGTGGATGCAACCTCCTCACATGATTCCCAGCACTCCCTAAATCACAACTGAGCCAAGGAGACCCCACCCACGGTGGCATAATCTGAACTGGTCTCTGGTTGAGGTTATTGATTTATTTCTTAGAGTTTCCAGAACTGAAACCCAAACTGCCCCTCCATGAGAAGCTTCTGGTGCTTTACAATCCAGGTGATCACAAATTCTCCCTGATATTTCATCTCACTTGGCAATTTTTGCTCATTTGGGAACATTTTTTGGCCCCAGGAGTCAGGGACTATCATTAGGCCAAATGTGGGCTAAATGAAGTCTAATTTCATTTTCTCAATAAAGGAACAGATTAGAATGATCTCAACTGGAAATGTGGAGCTTAAACATTCCCAGCAGAAAGACAATGCTTCTGTGTTTTCAAAAACTGGGGTTCACTTGGGATTTTCTCCTGTCCGGTGCCTGAAACCTGTCACTGGGTGTCATGTTGCCTTTCCACTGCTCTGGGAAAGACATTGTGACCTTTGGTTTCTTCTTGTGCCCAAACCTGCTTCTGGACTCTTGATATTGATCAATTGTTCCTACCCAGACCCATGCACTGTGATTTCTGAGGCCTTTAAAGTCCTTCTCCAGCAGCTGGTGTGATTTATCTGCTGATTCCTAATGGCTGTCCTGGCAGATATTCTAGATCTGTTCTCCATGTAGTTCTCTATAGGGCAGCAGGTGAGCAGTTTCCAGATGAGAGCCCTCACCTGTGCCCTGTAGGGCTACTGACTTCACCCACAGGGAGCTCCCTGACCCTGGCTCCCACCCCACTCGCCCTCATTAAAGGACACTTTGTACTGGCATTTCAGAAAAGAGGCGACCTGGTGGGAGCCCCTGGAAAGCCGCAGGGGACAGCACGAGGCTGCTGTACCCAGCATGTGGGAAGCACCCGAGAAGCAGGGGACATATGTCCTCTGCATCATCTGCTGGGAGTGAGACAGAACCAAGGCAGCGAGTGCTTTGCTGGAAGCTCTCTGAGACCCCAAGACCCCAACGCCTCCACATTGTTTCTCTCATTCCCTGAGGGGCTCAGCAAGGGACAGGAGAGAGCCCTACAGCATGAGAGGCCATGGAATGTTCCTCAGTGTTGAGATGGGAACAGAACAGATAGAAGACATTGAAAGGTGTGTCTGGAAGGAGCCCCAAGATACACTATTCTGCCCATTTTTCATTATATAGCTTTTATTCTTCCCAAATATTTCTGAATACTTAATACGATGAATTCACTACACTAATATATTACCTATGAAATTGATATTTATGCAGAATACACGACTAAATAGTGCAAAGTATATAGTGTTCTTGTGTCTTACGGCTTTGGCGCCTGTCATGCCCAACTAGAACGCAAGTCACACCAGGACAAGAGCCTGGCACAACAGTGCCCGGCACACAGCAGGAGTTCAATTAATATTTTCCGAATGAATGAAGACCAGCTCTCTTATTCAGAAGTCAATAACAACCACGAAGAGTCTCAAAATAGCTCTTTGGACAGAATCTTGGGCTCTGACACATTATGACCTATGGGTGGGGGGCTGGGACCCCTCAAAGTCATGGGTGGGGAACTGGACCCTCTCTGCACATGGAATTCTCACTTTGCAGATCTGAGAAATGGGACTGATTTGCTTGGCATGGGAAAGAGAGATCAGGGCCCTGGCGGCTAGCCGTTGCCCATGAGCTGGAGGCCTGCTAGTGGTTTTGCTTGTCTGGTTAAACAGGATTCAAGCCTTGTGGGAGGTGTAGCCTCTCTTACCCAGAACCCCTAGAGCCAGGAGAGGTTGTTCTGGAAGGTAAGAGGCACGTCGTGCGAGCAATGTTGTTCTCTTTGTGCAAATCAATTCTGGCCTTAGGCGGAATCACCGTTAGAGGCTGGCAACCCTCCCTGACTGGCAGCTGCCAGCACAGCCTACTTAATCCAGCAGCCGTGGTGGGGAAGAACATGACACTTCATGACTGAAAAACAAGCCTAAAAATAGGCTCCATCTCTTTTCTAATGCCCCTCTACCCCACTCCCAACCCTGCCGTCATGGGCTTCAGTGGGAAGAGACTGGAAAGATGCTACAGATGATGAGAAAATCAAAGGGGATAAAAGAAAAGTCCCACCCTCCTATGATTCTGCATGACAGCTTTTATTTAGAATCACTATTACAGTTTGATTAGTGTCTTGCCTCCTTTCCCTGGATACCAGTTGAAACCAGGATTTTCGAAGACAAGACAAGAAATACCACTTATTTGATTAACTGGGTTAGTCTCAGGGACAAGCACTGCATGCACGAAGGCATCAGCAGGAACTCAATAGCCTAAATGTGTTAGGAAACCCCCAAACATACTGTACATATCAAACCCTGCAGGAAGGGTCAGAAAGAGGATGGGGCAACCCCACAATCCCTGGGAGATGAGCAAGAGGCAAGTATAGAAAGGATAATTGACATTTTATTTTATTTCTTTTATTTTTTTGAGACTAGATCTTGCTATGTTGCCTGGTGTAGTCTCGAACCCATGAACTCAAGTGATCCCTAGCTTCAGCCTCCCAGGTAGTTGGGATTACAGGCAGGCATCACCATGCCTAGAGGATAATTGACATTTTAAAAAGACACCATTCCCCATGTACAAAATGGACAAAAATCGATTCCAATAGCTGTTTCTCCAAAGAAGACCTACAGCTCACCAATAAGCCCGTGAAAAGATGCTCAACATCATTAGCCATGGGGAAATGCAAATCAAAGCCATGAGACACCACACCTACAAGGATGATGATAATCAAAAAGACACAATAACAAGTGATGACTGCGGGGTTATTGAAATCCTCCTACATTGCTGGTGGGAATGCACAATGGTGCAGCTGACTTTGGAAGCTATTCTCCCCACACGTTTGTAGCCCAGCTTTGCATGGGGAACACGACGGAGTGCTTATATTTGGGACTTTGGCACAGATGGTTCAAAGGAAAAGGGACCACAGGGATCTACCCGTGGCAGCAGTGATGGTGATAGCTGGAGGTGCTGGGGTTGGAAGAATGAAGCCACTGGTTCTACTCAAAGACAGTTGTCAGCCCGGCTGGCTGTGGCCCACGGGGGCTGCCCTGATGGCTGCCCATTCTCAAGCTACCAGATAATTCTGTGAACAGTAAAGGTCCTTCCATGAAATGTCCTTTTTGCTAAAGACAAACCCAGAGCGTGGGTCTTGCTTATACATGCTTTGAATATTTCCAAGCCTCTCACCATGCTTCAGGAAATTAATCAATAACCAATTATATAATAAAGTTTCTGTATGTGATTTGGCCTCCCTTGTATGCATGGGGGGAGGAGAATCTTCTCATCTTGCCAGCTCGTGACTCCAGGTCCGTAGGACAATGGTTTTCTCTGTGGAGATTACTGGGTGGCATTGGAGCATCTTGGTTACTGCCTGTCCAACTCTTAGGACTCCTGTCCTTGCAGCCAACGAAGGGACCTGCAGTATTGCCACTGTGGCATATGGACTGTATGCAGCTGAAGACATTTGAGAATGAATAGGTGCAAGAAGAGGCTTTTTCTGAAATCCCCTATCTGCATAGAAGCGGAGCTTCTGGAAAGAACTCAACTGTCATGATCTGCTCCTTTCCCTGTTTTCCCAGTAAGAGAAGACTGACACCTGTTAGTAGAGATGAGAGGTAAAGCACCAGGATAAGAAATAGCCCCAAGGAGCCGGGCGTGATGGCACGCACCTGTAATCCCAGCTACCTGGGAGGCTGAGGCTAGGGATCACTTGAGTCCACGGGTTTGAGACAACCCTGGACAATATAGCGAGACCTAGTCTCTAAAAAATAGCTGGGCTTGGTGGCATGTGTCTATAATCCCAGTTACCTGGGAGGCTGAGGCTGGGGATCACTTGAGTGCGTGATTTTGAGAAAACCCTGGACAACATAGTGAGACTTAGTCTCTAAAAAATAGCTGGGCTTGGTGGCATGTGCCTGTGATTAGAGCTACCTGGGAGGCTGAGGTTGAGGATCACTTGAGTGTGCAGGTTTGAGACAATCCTGGGCAACATAGCAAGACCTAGTCTCTTAAAAAAAAGCCCCAAGAGATATGGCCACAAACTGCTTTATCTCCCTCCCATTCCTTTCAGTTGCCTGACTCTCTCCCACCCTCACTTCTCTCATGAAAAAACTCAACCAGTTCTAACCTCCCATTTGAACCACAGTTTTCTGTCTGGTCCTGTCTGAGTAGGTGAAGAAAAATTTGCCTTCTTCCCAGCCGATCTCTCAGCTTCAGTTTAACTTGCAGACCCGTCCACAGAGCGTAAGCAGGTTGAGGAAAAATGCTTCCTTCCTGACACCATTCAGAAGATGTGCACGGGGACTCAAACACCAGAGCCAACCCTCCTAGAGCCCTAACTGGGCCTGGTAGCAGGGACCAGGTCCTTCTTCTAAGGGGTTCTCTTCAACACCAGAACATGTTGTGGGCATCAATAAATAGTTAATAAATTTACAACAAGAAGGCAGCATGGAAGTCACACCACAGGCGGCAGGACATGGCTGCAATCTGTCACTGAGAAGGGACTGGTTTTCTTTCATGAGGGTGGACTTTTCTTTTGAGGATGGGCTTTCTTACCTGGCTATGTTGAAGTCACATCTCAGCCCTTCCTTTCTTGCCGATTAAATCATAATCTCCCTGGTTGCAAGACATGTGCTCATACTCTTGCAAATATGCTGAGAGCTTTTTAAACGATAGAATGATGGCTCTAGTTTCGATGGTGCAAAAGGAACTAAAAGCACTTTTTTTTTCCCCTGTGTCTTTGTGGTCACTTGACTGTGGATGCTGGAGGACAGGCTGGAGAGTGTCTGAAACACTTTAAAACTAAACAGCAGGGTTGGAAAGGATCTGAAAGATGATCCAGTTTAACCACTGATTTGATGTTTGGCTCTATTTGAAGACAGCAGGTGATGCTAAGACACCCCCAGAGTCGGCAAGGCACCCTGCTGTGCCATCAGATGGCGTGGCTATCCAGATTTCCCCCCTTAAATATATATGCCCAAGCCCTTCTCCTGGCATTCTCCCTCCCTGCGTGCTGGTTCAGTAACCCTCCCAAGATCTTAGAGAACACGCCAGCCAAAATCTCCAACTTGACCACTCATCTACCCAAGCCGACTTTTTTTCGGTTAAATATCCTTGATTTCCTCAGTTTTTCTTCACTTGGGTTTCTGGTCCCTTCAAGACATAATTTTGCCTATATTCATGTTAAATTGGGCCATTCAGAAACAGACTGGTGGAAAGCTGAGTAAGGTTAGCAAGTACTTGGTTTTAGCATTTTATTTCTACTGATGCAGCTTAGTAATGTTTGCAGCTGTTTTATATGTAAATAAGCTATATTTATGCACATGACACACACATGTAGTTATATACACATAGATGTTGAATTATCAGTGAAAAGTCACTATTTCCGCGATTCCATTGCATCAACCTATCCTCAAATAATTCGTATTTCTTGGTTCAAGAACAAGACCTTGCATTCGCCTGTATTTAATTTCATCATAAGGTGACCCACAATTCCAAACTACTAAAATTTTTCTGGATATTTTTTTCAGTAGCCTTTCAAAATCACATCGTTCATTGCTGTGGATTTTTCAAGAGTTTAGATATGGGCCAGGTATTGGTAGGGAAAAAAATCTTTTTTGTTTTTATTTCTCTTAAGGTTGACCCTGTTAGGTTATTAAGTTAGTCACTAGTTCACCCAATTTGGGCAGCAATGGGGCTGTATATCTCCACCCAATTACTTTAAAAATATGTCAATTGTGGAGAATGTGAGCTAGGTTAAAAAAAAAATTGAAAGAACATTCACATATCCACTATTCAAAAATTTTAAAAATGTTTACAATCTTATTTTTAAACAGGAATCCTACTGATCATTTTTGGTGTACAGTTCTACAAATTTTAATACTATCAACTATGACAAATGAATGTTTTTCTATATTTGTGATTTATCTTCCACTTAACAAAATGTTACAGAAGCAAATATAATAAAGTTTTCTTCCATGCCAACGTAATCCTCTCCCTGCCTATGGCAAACACCTGCCTGAAGGGTGCTTCTCCAGATTTTTATACTTTTCTACACATGTAATTATTTGTAAACAACAAACATAACTGTAGTAGTGTTGTGTGTATTTAAAAGTTTGTACAAATGGCTATGTGTATATACTACATTTTTCTACGCTTTCTTTGCAATGGACCTATTTATTACACATTATACTTTGCTTTAAAACTGATCAACATAGGCCGGGCACGGTGGCTCGTGCTTGTAAGCTTCAGCCTATGAAGCGGCCGGGGCTAGGGATCGCGGTTCGAGTCCCACCTGGGGCCTGTAGCGAGACCTAGTTCCAAAAAAATAGCTGGGTGTGGTGGCGCACGCCTGTAATCCCAGCTACCTGGGAAGCTGAGGCTGGGGATTGTTTGAGTCTGTGGTACCCCAGGCAACGAGAGCCTGTGGTTCCATAGGCAAAAATAGCAACACCTAGTCTCAAAAAACAAAAAACAAACAAACAAAAAAAAAACTGATCAACATAGGTTTGGTTCATTATTTTAATTGTTATCCATTTCCTCCCCCTTTCTCAGAAGCAGGTCATGACCCTCCCTAACACTTTCTTTTCAGTAAAGAGGAAAATCTTGCATCTCGTTGGCCAGAATGAGATCATATGGCCAGAATGGCATGACTGCATAAACGCGAAGGTGCCTGGGAAATGAGATCCTTTCAACCCATGAATAATTTAATAATGTTTAGATTTTTAAATGATGAGCAATTTTATTTTCTTACTATTCATTTTTTTTTTGTACTGCTTTGAAATCAGCAAACAGATATGGCAAAATGCTGATTTTCTGGTTCCTTGAGTTTGATTTCTGGCTAATTTGTAGTCAGCTTTTGTACATTTTCATGTGTTTTTGAAAAAGAATGTTTCTTCCAAAGTCAAGATCAAGATCAAGATCAAAATTACAAGATCAAGCATGTAATTCTTTTCTATGTTTCCTCAATTGTTTGTCTACTTGATCTACCAGCTTATTAAAGAGATATGTTAAAATCTCCTGTTGTAACGTTAGACAACTTGTAATTTTATCAATGTTGCCATAAAATTTTGAGCTATGCTCAGGTTTAGGATTAAATTCACATCCTTTATGGTGACCACTGACATACTGCAATTTATTTTACCTTCAAATTTATGTTTTCTATTTACCATGTTGTTTTTAGTGTTCTCTTTTCTTCTTCTCCTGCCTTTTATAGGAATGGTAAGTTTTCTCTTGAAGTTATATAGTGTTTCACTGTTTCTTCAGAATTCTATTACATTTTGAATATGCATACATGCCTTAAATCTTTTTTAGTAACCAATATCTCTCTCCTCTTTCTAAACAATATTAGCTAGAGTGATTTTTTTTTACTATAATTACTACCGTCTCATCATCTATGCTATTATCGCCTACTATTTAAATTCCACAAATATGCCCTTAACTACTCATTATTAGTATTTTTAAAACTTTCTACGCTCATTTGGATTTATGTAGATGTTTACCAACTTCTCTGTGACTAATTACTTCTAGATTCCCCACCTCCAACTTCTTGGATTCAAATTCCTTCTACTTCAAGGAGTTCTTTCAGTGCACATGTTGAAGGTATAACCTCTCTCAGTCTTTGTCAAAAATGATTTTGGTACATAGTTCCTCATTCCAAGTCCTCTAATGCCATATTTCCTGTCCCTTCATAGTCATGTCATCCTCTGTCCCTAGAGGTCAAGGCATTTTGTTCTGAGAGTCCCACTTCTTTTAAATTAGCTCATCTGCTGTCCACTCTGTTTCAAGTTCACTCTCTGTTCCTAGTACCTGAGGATTTCCCTTTCTTTGTTTTGAACTCAACTTTATATTATTATTTTTCATCCTGTGTTTGTCATAGGAGGTGGGGGAGGGTCCAACATTAATCTTTTTAGTTACTATTACTGGAAGTCCAGATATCCTATTTATAACAAACTTCCCTCTCACTAATGTTTATTATTCTCCTTTAAAATAAATACCATATATTTTGATAGAGAAAACAGACATGACAGAGACAGCTGGGCACTTCTTGTGGAAAAGTTATAAAGCTTTCTAACATTTTTCTTGAATTTGCTACAAGGGGAACATTCCCCAGACAATAACTAGAAAAACGCAATTGTCCACCAAGAAAATGGAATTTTTCCTAAGTTTTTATCTATTTTCTTGTACCCTCTCATTTCTCTTTTGCTCTGCATAGGTGATTCCGGCTCAGTATTTGATTTTGACCCTCTGCGGGGAGAACGACTGGAAACCTGTCTTTGTAAGGAAGCCATCTCGGCCAGAACTGGAATTCAGCTACTCCTGCAAATCAACAGCTGGCTGGAGGCTGAACTGGTTCCAAATCCTGGGAATTCAATGGCCCGTAGATGAACAGGATCAGTCTCATTTACATTTCATCGTGACTTAAGAATTCCCTGTGCCCCATCCCTAGGCAGATTAAAACATGCTGGCTTAATCAGCCCAAACGCTTCACCGTCAGGATGCTGGCCTAAGAGATGGCTACACACGCTACTGGAAAGGCCCAACTGTCCCAGCAGCGAGCAATAGCCCACTTCAGACTGGGGAGGGATGAGGCCATGAGAGGATGGTGAAATTCAAATATGGCTCCTCTCAGAAAGACACTGATGACCTCAAGGCAAAGAGAATGAATAAATACTCATAAGTGTTAGTGGGTGAACAGGGGGTGATCTGGCTATTATGCTGGAAATGTTTTCTGAATAATCACATATGGGCCAGTCTGAGAGGCGACAGTTGGGGGTGAAAGAGTATTCTTGAAAATGATAGCCAACAACAGACTGATCACACTCTGGTTCTGGGGGTAGACAGTGAATTTCAGTAAAATAGATTCCATAGGTCACATTACAGGAAGTTCTGACCTCAAAAGGAACCGATGGGAGAAAATGGGTTGTTGGTGGTAGAGAGTGAGATGATCAGAACGCTCCCAAATTAATGATGCCATCAATGCTAAGAAAATAGGATGATAGCTGGGCATGGTGGCGCATGCCTGTAACCCCAGCTATCTGGGAAGCTGAGGCTGGGGATTGCTTGAGTACCCCGCGCAACGTAAGCCTGTGGTTCCACAGGCAAAAATAGCGAGATCTAGTCTCAAAAAAAGAAAATAGGAGGAGATTTAAGAATACACCTTACAAAGCAGAAATGATAGTCTTGACTATCGCTGGATTGTTAGCCTCGATTCTTTACCCCTTCAAAAGGAGAGGTGGCACCCTCTGTCCTGGGGAAGAATGGGTCCATCTGAGAAACGGAGTTCCCCTCAGCATCACATGGCAATGTGGCCACAGGTGGCCGTTCACTTTGTCATTTCTCTTTGTGGACAGCTCAGTGGTTGGTCACTCAGTGAGCAGAAGTCTTATCAAGACCCCAGTGGCACACTGCTCCTGATAAATTCTCCACAATGAATAGGCAAAGTCAGCTTCTTCCTACAACTGCCACTGACCACTGAACCAAGGGAGGTTTCATCTTCCTACAACTGCCACTGACCACTGAACCAAGGGTGGGGAAAGGGAGACTCCAGCATCTCCTAATGAAAATGCAACTGAGGACCATTCAGCAGGACGAGGGGGGATTCTGGTCTTGGAAGCAAGTGGACTGGGAGCTGTGGAGGGTGGACATCAAAGTTCTCCAATTCACCTGTTGACATCAGATGCTCAGTGCCCTGGATTCCGTGTGCCTGGGGTTGGGTGGGAGGAGGCAGAGACCAGCCTCCTTGACTTACCTGTTGAGATACACCCGCTTCTCGGTGAACTGCCCATTGCCATGGTGAGGGTCCTCAAAGGGTTCATTCTGGACAACCTCCACCCCTTCTCCTCGGTCGCTCTGTTCGTGGCTGTGCTTGCTGATCATATACAGCTGGCCAATCTTGTACTGCGAAATAGAGAGACACACAGGTCGGTCTACACTTGCCTTGGGAAAAAGGCTCTTCAAGTCCAGGGAGGCCTGGCACAAACAGAACCAGCGCTTTCTGCAGAGAAAAGCAAGCAGACACATGGACCCAACGTTGCATTTCCAGAAGAGCAAGGGATAGAGCTAGATGTGAGAAGGCGGCATGTTCCTGGAAACACTTGAGCATCACCTTGGCGAAGGCGCCCTGGGGTGGCTGGGGACTTTAGGGTTTGGCAACTCACCAGGCCTTGAATAACAGCAGAGAAAGCCTGGAACTCACCCCCACAGTCTGGCTTGAAAGGGTTAAAGTGGAGCCCAAGTCCCACTTGGCTTGGCCAAAGACAGGCCAGCGTGTGCTCTTCCTGTCTCTTCTTTCTGGCTAATTAACTGTATTGCCGAGCATAGGAGGGTTAGATGTCACCTGTCTCTGTTGTCGCCTCTCCCAAAGTGCTCCACTCTCCTGGAGGCCCCATCCCCCAGAACAGCGATGTACAAAGGTGAATGGACATTGGAATCACCTGGAAGCTTTTAAACACTCCACAAGCGTAGGCCCCACTGTGTTCTAAAAGCTCCTCCACCATGAGAAGAATCTATAGGGTCTTTCACTCCTTTTTCTCTAATTCCATGAACAGTGTGGAGCCCTCCAGCCCGCGGTCCCAGAAGCCACATGGACTTGCAGAACATGCTAATACGGACAGCATACAATACGAGCATTTTCTGTCCTGCCTTCATTTTTGAGTTGTTTCATCCTCTTTGCCGCGTCGCTGAAAACCCCGGGGCCAGCAGGCATTTCTTCCCTCAGTGAGCTTCCAAAGTGGCAAAACTCATTTGGTGGAGAAGGGGGAAGCGGAACAACAAAAGGCTGGGGAGAGATAGATGGCTGCGCCCAGTTGGAAGACGGCGACCCTGCTGTGGCCTCCCCACAGCTGTGGTATGAAATACAGTGTCAGCAACATCAGGGCCAGGGGCAAGGGCCTGAGTCTGCAGCAAGCAAATGACAACCCTGGGCTGACCGCAGAAGAGCCCAGGGCAATAGGGTGGTGGGTCTCCAGTCTACGTGCCTCAGAGAGAAGTGGGCTTGGAATGAACACATCGCGGCAGTCAGTGCCAAAGCTAAGAGGATACATAGGCATGAGAAGGTCCCTCTTTCATTCTGAGGCAGGTGTGGGGAGGGGAGTGGGAAAAGAATAGGAGGGGCTCTGGTCCAGGCCACCCCAGGGACCCAGCCTAGTGAGCATGACAGTAGAGAGGCAAGTTCTCTTCCAAGGGCAGTGCTCCTGATGGCCACACTCCTCCCCTGCTGGTCTGCATGCATGCATTCATGAATAAATGAATGAATGACTAGGTCTTGTTATGTTGCCCAGGGTAGTCCCAATCCCGTGGACTCAAGCGATCCCCAGCCTCAGCCTCCCAGGTAGCTGGGATTACAAGTGCCCACCACCATGCCTGGCTGCTTTTTCGAGACCAGGTCTTGCTAGGTTGACCGGCGTAGTCTCGAACCTGTGAACTCATGCGATCCTAGGCCTCCTGCCTCCCAGCACTTGGACTACAGGCACATGTCACCATGCCCGGCTGCACAATGCTTTTAACAGGAGTGTGTGTGCACATATGTGCACTTGGGGGTCAGGGCTACAGGAAAGATAAGGGGTTTCCATTGGGGTAAAAATCTGTTTTTAAAACTAATGCTGGGGGCCGGGCACAGTGGCGCATGCCTGCAAGCAGCAGCCTCGGAAGCCGCGGTGGGGATTGGGGATTGCAGTTTGAGTCCTGCTCGGGTCAGTGTAGTGAGACCTAGTTCCAAAAAAACACAGCTGGGCGTGGTGGCACATACATGTAATCCCAGCTACCTGGGAAGCTGAGGCTGGGGATTGCTTGAGTCCGTGGTACCCCAGGCAACGTGAGCCTGCGGTTCCATGGGCAAAAATAGTGAGACCTAGTCTCAAAAAATTAATTAATTAATTAATTTTAAAAACTAAATAAATAAACTAAAACTGATGTTGGGATCAGAAACTTGACCAGGCTTCCCCCTTAGTAAGTCCTCTTTTGCTCATCAAGACTCTCTATCAAGGAAGACACACTAAGGCAAAGTTGACAGGTGTGGGATCTGTGAGATACGCCTAGGACAGCAGCACCCTATGGAGTGCAGGCAGGTGCCCAAGTCAGGAATAGGGGCTCAGCTGCCCATGGATGGAGGTTTGACTGACAATTGCTTTGCATCTGGTTATCTATGGCGGAATATTATTCAGTCATGAAAAGGGATGAAGAAGAGTCATGTGTCGCTTAACAAGATACCTTCTGAGAAACTTATTGTAAGGCCATCTCAGTGTGTGAACGGCAGAGGGTTGTACCATGAACCCAGAGGGGACCGCCTGATGGGAGAGCCTGTTCCTCCCACCATTTTGCTACATGGCCCAAGACTCAGGTGACTGCTACATGGCATGTGGCTGTCTTGCTTACTGGGCATTACAGGCTGAATGTTGTCTCCAAAACTCATATTGAAGCCCCAACATCTCAGAGTGGGACCTTATTTGGAGAAAAGTCTTCACGGGGAAGATTGAGTTAACTGAAGTCATTTGTGTGGGTGCTGAGCACAAGGTGGGTGTTCTACAAATTCAGGCCAAGTTGGACAGAGACAAGAATAGAAGGAAGATGATGTGAAGAGACGCAGGGAGGTGGAGATGGAGGCCTGACACAGACCCTTTCCTTTCCACCCTACCCTGATCCTTGATTTCCCACCTCTTCCACCACACACCATAACCTCCTGCAGTGTAAACTACATTCACTAGGGCAGTCCCAGCAAACCAAGTCAAGGGGTCTGGGGCTGCCATCTGGGGCGAATAAAGTGCATCAAACGTGATGGTTACAGAGCACAGAGAACACGTTAGACTGCTGGCTTTTTTTTTTTTTTTTTTTTTGAGACTAGGCCTTGCTATGTTGCCCGGGGTACTGCAGACTCAAGTTGCTGGAGATACCGGGAACTCAAGGAATCCCTAGCCTCAGCCTCCCAAGTAGCTGGGATTACATGTGCATGCCATGGAGCCCAGCTGCTTTTTTGAGACCAGGTCTCGCTAGGTTGCCTGGGGTGGTCTTGAACCTGGGAACTCAAGCAATCCCAAGCCTCATGCCTCCCAGCATTTGAACAACAGGTGCACGCCACCATGCCCAGCTCTCAACTGTTCACTTCGAAATGGCTAGTTTTGTTATGTGAATTTCACTTCAATTAAAACATTTGAAAAATGATTGACTCTGCTTCTAAAGCAGTTACCCTGGAGCCAACTCCTGTCAAGGGCTAGGGCAGTGGGGGAGGGGGGGGAAAGTGGGGGCGGACATACACGACACAGAAGGCTGTGTCTGCCTGCCACTGGACCCTCCTCTGGACCCTCCTTGGGAGCACTGGGCCACCTGGGTACACCAAATGCATGAGATCAAGGACGACGCGTGACATGGAGGAGTCATCAGCCAGACACAACTCAGTCCCGGTTGCTCGCAGCTCAAGTGCTTCCTGCTCTGTGCAAAAGGGATGGACCGAGGCAGCTGGCCGCTGGCCGCTGACTCACTGGCTGCCCAGCCTCATTGATCATTCCTGTGACTTCTGAATGAGCCAGCACAGGGCAGAGACCAGCCTCAGCCGGCTGAGACAGCGTCAGTTTGGGGCGACCGGCAGACACTGGCCAGCAACGTGGGTGACATTGCTGGGGTGGCCGGCCACGCAGAGATCCAGAGGACCCTGCTAAGTGGCCCTTGTCTCTGTCCTGCTGGCTGGGGCCATTTGAGTGGGACCATCTGAAAGTAGAGGTATTGTCACTTTTTCAACCACAAATGGACTCTAAGACTCAGGCATCAGGTGGTTTCTCAACAGATAGTCCTTGATCCATCTGTCTTAAAATCACCAGGTACCCCTAAACATGATGAATTCTGGGGGAACAGGAAGGCAGGAATCTTACCCCAAGGCACAGCAAAGGCTGAGAACCGCAGAGGCAGAACAGCGAAGCATCCGTAGTTGCTCTGTACGAAATGGTGCAAAAGACCAAAAGGCTTCAGTTTTAGGAGGCCCATTTCTTTCATCTCCACTACTAATTTTGTGCAAAGGTGCATCCTGGGAAATCCCGTATCTCTGATCTCCAACTCCAAACACATGGGCTTGGAAACCTGCACAGCCCAAAGACTCGGAAAGAATCAAGGCCGCTGATGAGGATGATGACATTGCATAGCTTAATTGAGGGCCTCTTAGTGTGAGATGCCAATTAAGCGCTGAATATTAATTTCTAATACAATGATTCGTTCAGGTAGTGATTTACCTGGAAGATAAGCTGAGTCACAGAGAGGCCAAACACTTTTTCCATATACCACCTGGTTTCTAGGGGCAGGGTTGGGGTTTGTCCGCTGTATGTTACAATTTCTCTAACAGGTGAGTTGCTTTAGCAAATCTATGCCTCACTGGACCTAAAAAGTGGGGGGGGAGGGTGGTAAAAAAGCTCCGAGTCAGAGGCAGTGACTCTAAACTTTGCTATTTCAGAAGATGAATAACAAAAGCCTGATATCATTTGAAAGATCAAAGTTGTTTAAACTGTGCTCACGTACAGAATGGGGGAGCAATTATGCTCTAACTTTGTAAAGTCTATTGTTATAATTCCAGAGTTTGGGTAATCATCATTACAGGCAATCACGACTCAAAGACAGCTTCTCGCTGCAGGGCTGAGCCCCGAGTGAGCCATCCTTAGAACAGCTACCCTAAATAATTATCGCCGGGATCAAAAAACATCACGGGGCTTCATTGCACTTGCACACAGTGCTACACGCTGGATACAGCTGCCATAGGAGAGGAGGCAGAGTTGCATAATGTACCTGGAGAAGCAGGGGTAGTTTCACCAGTTTTTACTTTTGTAAATTCTAGGACACAATAAAGTCTGACTGAACACAGTTCAAACGCGAAGTTTGATTTTAGAAAAGATGGTCCCAAGTCAAAATTCCCAGTAGGGTACAGGATTGTTTACTGCAAGCAGCAAGGATGTTAAACATCATCTGTGCCTGAAGAAGTTTTGGATCCAAAAATTGGAGCTCAGCAAAACCCAAAGCAACCCACTTCACCGCCCTCCTTCCCCAAGGAAGCTGAGCTCCAGAGATCTCTGCCAAGTCAGGCTCCCAGATTCTTTCCCCTAAAGAACCCAGACAGTGTCATCATCCTTCCAAGCAATACCCATATCCTGCCCTTGATTCCCTTTTTCTTCCTCCATCAATCCCAACACTATTTCTGAAAATGATGTGAAAGACGGGAACCACGGATTACCTTTGGGTCTGAATTTGTACTAAATTTGGACTAATTGATACTAAACGGTACCAACTCCAAATGGATATGACTCCGGACCTCAAACCTGCAGGTCAGGAATGAGAACTGCCGTGGACTTTCACCACTCCCATCACAATGGATGGATGCCATGTGGCCCAATAAGCACAGAGACAGCCTGTCGTCCTCACATAGTGAGCACTCACGTATTTTGCAATCTGGGAAATGTGTGCTTCCCACCCGTCTCTGACTGTGGGGACAGAGGAAAGAGCAGGGGATGGTACAGTTTGCCATTCTTGGGAGTGTCCCACATTTTTACACGTGATGAACGCTTTTGTACAGATTCTTCCAGTCTCTTCCACGCTCGATACCTGGGCTCAACACACAGGGAGGCGACTGCTTTATGATGCATGTGGAGGCTCCCTGCCCGCAGGGGACGTGGAACAGACAAACACCACACAGGACTGGGGCACCTTGCAGACTTTGTGCCAAGTGGTGCCAAAATTGTGATTATGCACAGGAAAGGAGATGAAGCAATGAGTACAGATTTTAACCTGGTCTCAGAAAGTGGGGGCTGACTGGGTTCTTTTCTGTACTCCCAGAGCACAGCTAAAGGCATCCTCAGGGCAAATGTTCAGCTGCAGTGATCAGTGGGCAAACAATGGGGACTGACACTAGATTTTTAAATAAAGTTTTATTGAAACACAGCCACGTTCATTTATTCTGTGACTGCTTTCATCATACCATAGATGAGGTGAGTAGTTTTGACAGAAACTATCTGGATGGCAAAGTTGAAAATATTTAGCACCTGACCCTTTACTGAGAAAGCTGGCTGACTCCTGTTTAGGCCACTGGGACTGAGTCCACCTGAATCAGCCTGGACTGTTCACCTAAACCTGTTCTGCTCAGTATGGCAGCATTGTATGGCGCCTCAAGCATTGTAATGGGGCCGATAGAATGGAGGGTCTGGATTTTAATTTTTCTTTAAACATTAATTTTTTTAAATGGGCATGTCATTCCACTATTAGAAAGCTTTCATGTAGGTCTGGAACACCTGGGTTATGTGAAGCCACATTTTTATTGACTGATTGATTGAATGGTTTCAATGTTTTTATTTAATTATTTAATTAATTAATTTTATGTCATTATCTACCACAGAGCTCTCCCACCATCTTATCACCCACGCTCTATCATCTTATTCTTTTGTGCCCTTCCTCCCCATCCCCAATCCCTCCCATGTTCTATGTTTTGAACTGTTGAAATTCAGTTATAAATTTTCTTGTCCAATTATTTGCTTGTTTTCCCTTTCTCCCCTATATTAGTGAGACCATCTTATTTCTATTTTTCTTTCTGGCTTATTTCTGCTAGCATGATTCCTTCTAGCTTCACCCATGTTGCCGTGAATGACATACCTTTGTCTTTTTTGAATGATGTATAATAGTCCATCGTGTACATATACCACAGTTTTCTGTACCATTCATCTACTTGGGGGTATTTGGGCTGTTTCCATATCCTGGCTATCATAAATACCATTGCAATAAACATCCAGGTACTGAAGCCACATTTTTAAACTATAAATTTTTTAATGAAATCTAAACACACATCAGGTACAAAGATGAAAACTTAGAATCTGACTTGAGATTGCCATAAGTATGAAACACACACTGGATTTTGAAGACTTACTTAGTAACAGTTGCAAAGATGGATATTTCTGTTGATAACAAATTGAAATGATGGTGTTGTGTTTTGAATATACAGAGTCCACAAAAACGTGTTCTTAAAATTTCCTTCACCTGTTCCATTTTACCTTTAAGAATGTGTCTGTTAGAAAAATTTTAAATGAAGATGGTCTCACTTATAGGTGGGATATAGGAAAACAAACAAAAGGACAAAAGTTAAAACTAACAAACTGATAACAGAAACAAAAGCCTGCATCCACGGGAGGGAGAAATCAGGGGAGGGATGAGCACAAGAGATCAAGTTGACAGAACCCATAGTGGTGGGATACTTTGGGGTCTGCGATGATGTGGAAAAAAAAAAAAAATATATATATTTATAGACACACACATCTAGATGTAATTAATAATTTTTTAAAAATGTTAACTTACACCTGGGGCTCCCATTATCTCTATTGGAGGGTGCTATCCTATAGCGTAATCTGGACTGACAGGGATTCAGAATCAACCAAGCCACCCAAAGATTTCAGAGGTCGGCAGGTCAGGAGACACAGCCAGGCTCTGCTTTCCATTTGTTTGCAAGGCAGTGAGGTGGAGCACTGCAATTAGGGATCCATTTGGAGAAGCCCTCCCCCCCTTTCTGAGGACTGGTATTACCTGGACCTCTAGAGAGGTGATAATTGTTCACAGTGTGCTTGGGTGGAAAGCACTGAGGCTTTCAAATTGAAGACTAGGAGCCAACATCCTGATTGCACCTTTGATTAGTCTTGTAACCTTAGACAATTTACGTATCCAAGCCACAGTTTCTTTTCATTAAAATGGGACTAATAAAATACCTCCAAGACATGGTGAGAATCAAGTGAGAAATAAATTGCAAATTAAAATGCCTCATCAAATGTAAAACTGTACACAAACCACTGTGGCTATTGCTCCTCTGCACGGCAGTACATCTAGCCAGGACTTGAAGATGGTATCTCCATTACGGGAAGAGAGGGAGGTACCTGCCATACCCCTAGTCAAGGTCAAAACCAAAGGAAGCTTGCCCATCTGCCCAAGAGACAGTCGTGCCCTCCCATAAAACTTGTAGCAGAGAACAGTCAGATTGAACACTTCCCAAAATATTACAAAAAAACGGGAAGCTTCCACTTAACAGAAGGTGCCAAAAATAATGAACTGTATAGAGACAGACAGAAAGAAAAGTGGTAGTTGCCAGAGGGCTGGTGAGAGGGCATGACAGGGAGCTTTAGTGGGTACAGATTTCCTGTTTGGCATCATAAAAGCATCCTGAAGGTGGATAGTGGTGATGGCTGTACAATGCTGTAAACGCACTCAATGCCACTTAAAAATTGTTAAAACGGTCAATTTTATGAGATGTCTATTTTATCACAATTTTCTAAAAGCCTGAGAGCTGGTCATTTTCCAGTGGGTATGGCTTACCCACTCATACTTCAAGGTGTTCATCCAAGACTGATTTCATTTTTATTATTATGAGAAAAAAACTTGAAAAGACAGAGATTTTTATATTTGATGGCTCTTTGGCTTGGGAAGCTTGAAGGTGCTTCAGCCTGCTGCACAAGAGGACTACAAAACTATAAAGTAATGTCCCTCAGAGACAGCATTTCCTGAGACACCCCAATTCTTGCCATGCTGCCTAGTGGTCTGGCTCACGATGCCCTGCGGTTAAATGTCTTTACTAAATGTCTTTACTATTGGCATTCTAGACAACTTGTGATGCTGACGCTCCCGAGGAACATGGTGTTGCAGACAAAGGCTCTGACAGAAGGGGAGGCATGAGAACTGGATACAGTCTGATCCCACCATCAAACACCAGCTCCTCACTGAACACAAGGCTCAGAGCCTCCATTTTCTCCTCAGCCTGAGCTCTGCCTGAGAATGAGTCTTCAGTTGGACCAGCTCCAATTCCTTCTTCCTGGGGAAGGTAGCATGTATGTTTACCTCAAGGGTCTGCACCTGATTTGGGTTCTGTAAGGACCTGACTGTGAACCCCTTCATTTTCTGACTCTGGCATTCAACATCCAGATTAAACCAAGGTGTTTTTTTTTTTTTGTTTTTTTGTTTTTGTTTTGTTTTGTTTTTTGTTTTGTTTTTGTTTTTGTTTTTTAAGAGTGTAAAGTTCCTTGGTGTTTTGTCAGTTCTCCCCTACCAGGTCAATAAACCACGAAAACCAATATCCGATCCCGCAAAGAAAAGACAAACCTGCAGCTCATATTTCAGGATATCAGTGCATCATCACATAGCTATCTTTCCTCCTGGATTTTTATAAGCAGCCCTCCAAGGTGCCTTGTTTACGTAATACCTGTGTCATTATGCCCGGGTCGGGAATGAAAAAGCTGATAAAAAGATTTAAGAAGGAGCAGGTTATCGACATTTAATTCAAGAAATCCGCCCTTTGCAACAAACTAATATAAATAGCCTTGTAGGCTAATGCTTAACCCCTTCTAAGTTTTGGATTGAACTGAATAGAAATAGAGCAGCTTAACGCCAAGGAAAGGGCTCAAGCGGTGCTTTGCTCTAAGTCTCAGATTGCTCCAAGATTGTAAAGTCTTCACAGTCTATTGGGCCATCCGGCAGCCTTGTTTACCTGACCAGGTGTGGGGGGGTAGCAATATTCATCATACCACCTGCAAAGTATCTGCTCTTTTCAACACTAGCCGCCCTTGGGCTGATGTTCTAACCCCGAAGAATCTCCCTGAATGAACAACTTGAAGAGTCAACATGCTAACATGCAGCTCTAGAGGCTACTTTATTAGAGCAGCTCAAGTGAAAGGCATCTTCCCTTGGATCTGCAAGTGGGAGCCTGAACAAATGAGTCACTGGAGCACACCATGAAGACCTAGTCACAGTCCGAAGACAACAAGCTGCTAGAATTCAACTCTACGTGTGTTGACCCTTGTGGATCTCTCCATCCATTGCTTCTGGGGACACGTTGTCCATGCTGGTTGCAGCGGTCAACAACTATCGAATGTGTGCCAGATCCTACAGACACTGGAGGCAGAGTTATGAACCAGACAGACCTGTTCCCTGGAGAAGAGGAAGTCCCGCCTGAAGAGATCAGGCTCCAGGCAGAAGCTTACATCAGAGCTATCAAACCACTTGTGAAGAAATGTGAAACTGACCGCAACTCAACTAAACAGAAAGGGTTGGTGACAGGTCTGGCCTTTAGAAAGCAATCAAGAATCTTACATTTACCATGGAACAAAATCCCACAGGCAAGCTCACGACAGAAAGAGGAGAAAACTGACATGGAGGAAATGTATCATGTACCATCTCCTTGCTGCTGCTTTGTCAACACTCATCTCTTGAACCTTGGCCTCATGACCAGAGGTGCTCCCTGGGGCAGGGTCTATTCTGCTGTGGCCTAGCTGCAAGAAGGGTCTTTCCAGGATTAGAAAAGTTCCTATTGGTGAAGCCTCTTGCACTTATCAATCCTTGATGCAAATGACCGGTTGCGACAAGGAGGAGGTAATGCTAGAAGAGCAGAAACACACAGGATTTCTAGCCGGAATGCCAGCAGTCAGTTTCAGTGGATGAAACTGAGAACAGAAGGGCAAACTGAATGCAAAGAGGAACACTTGTAGCTTCATGAACAATTCAACAATGGGAGTTCATACTGCTTTGAAAGAGTTATTCAAGCCACTTGATGTTTGGAATAACAAGATCACAGTAATATTTGAAGGTCACTGAACCCCTTTGCTTGCTTAAGTGCTAGCTGGCACGGCCAGTGTTTTCAGGGTTCTGTCAACTATCTAGCAATGTGGAGTGAGTGTGATGACCATGTTATATCTGTTGATCCAAGTGGGGGAAGCTCCAGCATCTCTCTTGCCTCCCCCCCCCTTTGCAGGAGAGACCCCAAAGGTGACAGGTGTGGTACCTGTAGCCCCAAAGTAGGCTGTACTGACTGGGGATGGGACTGGTTGCTTATAAGGCACCTTCTCTCAAGCGATGGCAGCCTAGGGTGCCTCTTCCTTATTAAAAAGCAGATAACTGATTGAGAAAAACATGTAGTTGTCAACTCCCGCTCTCCTGAGAGAATTAATGAAGACAGGCAGAAGAGAGTAAATTGGGTACATTTCCAGGAATTGCTACATTTGAAAATCTATCCTCTGAGTGCCTGTTGCATTTTGGACTTATTCTAATGACCTGGAGAGATTTCTAATGGCTGGTACTTTTAGGACCTAGGGGGGCCCTGTACTCCCCACACAGTCAGAACTCCTTCAGCCTCCTTGTGTTCTCTTGGAGGAGGGAAAGGGGGCCAAGAATAAGTCCCCTAGGCAACGCCAGGAGGAAATAAAATTTTATTTCATGTTTTTCCTCAAAGAAACAGGAAGGGAAAATGAATATAGCAGACAAAACAAGTAAATCCTGTGTCCACAGGAATTAAAACATTTCTTTTATTGTGGTCAAATACAGGACAAAATTTACCACTCATCATTTAAAGGTACAATTCAGTGGCATTAAGTACATTCCACGATGTTGTGCAACCATCACCATGGGAAGTTTTTCATCATCTTTTGGTAGTACCCAATAGAAAACTGCCTGCCCCACGCATCTCTCAACCCCAGTTACCTCTACCCTACTTCCTGGAAGGTCCTCTTTTATTTATTTCAATATGTAATTCAATGGCTTTTAGTACATTCCTTGCTCATGGGTTGGAAGAATCAATATTACCAAAATGGCCATCCGACCAAAAGCATACTACCTACAGATTCAAAGCAATTTCAATAAAAATCTCAAAGACATTCTTTAAAGAATCAGAATAAATACAACTGAAGTTTATATGGAATTAAAAAAAAAAAACAAACAAACCCTTGAATAGCCAAATCTCTCCTGACCAAAAGGAAAGAAAATGAAAGAACTGCACTCTGGGCTTTAAATTATACTACAAAGCCACAATAATTAAGACAACATGGTACTGGAATAAAAACAGACACATATTATATTCACAAGACAGTGACCATCATCATTACCTAATTCCAGAACATCTTCCCGTCCCCCTCAAAGAAACTGCCTCTTAGCAGTCACTTCCCACTCTCCTTCCCTCCCAGCCATTAGCTTCAGTTAATCTGCTTTCTGCCTCTATGGATGGGCCTGTTCTCCAACATGTCCTCCAACATGTGACTGTTTTTGATGAACCACTTTCATTTAGTCTAATGCTTGCAAGATGCATCCATGCTTTAGCATGGATCAGTATTTCCTTTCCTTTATTAGCAAATAATATTCCTTTGTATGGCTACACTACATTTTGTTTACTATTTATCAGCTGATAGACATTTGGGTGTTTTTCTGGTTTTTGGCTGCTACCAACCTCTGTATGTGAGTCTGTGTGTGGACATAGTTTTCACTGTCTTGGGTGGATCTGCAGGGGTAAAAGAGCTGGGTCACCTGGAACTCTATGTTTAACTTAGTGAGGAGATGCTCAACTCTCCTCAACAGCAGCTATACCACGTGCATTTCCTCCACAAACATCTTGTACTTACCTTTGATAGATTTAATATCCTTGTAGGAACAAGGAACTCAAACAAATGACTTCAACAGCCTAGCATAAACTATGGGACAAACAGGCCCTGGTTGTGCATGTCACCATATTTTACCCTTGTGCACATCTATGGGACAAATATGGTGGCCTCCATCCAATCTGGGGGCCTCATTTCATTATTCTGTGGGGACAACTGAGAGTTCAACTTAGCTCCACATATCATCAGAAGGTAAAGACAACATATCCAAATTTATGAACATCTGACAAGACAGGAAGTGCTTGAGGGGGCAGGGAGAGAGAAGTAGGGCAACAGTGTCTCTAAGGAGAGTGGGGCTTAGAACCTCACAGGGAGGGCACCTGCTTGTCAGGCAGGAAGGGGGAGGTCACCACCTGCAAATAAATCCCTAATGTTATTTGCTCACAGCAAAATGTCAGAAATGGTAAGAAAAGTTGCCGCCCAATACTAACTTCTCTAGGGCCAGCAGGATTCTAAGGAGTTTATACCTCTCACTCTCTCTTTCTCCTCTTTCTTTCTTTGAGACTAGGTCTCACTATGTTGCCCAGGGTAGTCCTGAACCTGCGGACTCAAATGATTCCTAGCCTCAGCCTCCCAGGTAGTGGGATTACAGGAACACACCACCATGCCTGGCTATTTTTTGAGACAAGGTCTTGCCTGGGGTAGTCTTGAATCCACAGACTCAAGTGATTCCTAGCCTCAGTCTCCCAAGGCTGGGATTAAAGATGTGCGCCACCATGCCCGGCAGTTTATACTTCTTTAATCCTCATAACAATCCTATGATGTAGGTAGCATTTTTATCCCTATTTTACACATCAGGATACTGGTGCACAGAAGTCACCTAGCTAGTGCATAGCAGAGCTGGGCTTTGAAGCCCAGCCTTCGAGCTCCAGGAGCCATCCTCTTCCCAGTCTAGTATTAATCTCCCTGTCCATTTGCTTGGCATCCAGATGAAACATTACAGATTTATAAGGTACACTAAAAGCACCTGGTAACTCAAGTGCCTTTTCTCATACTTGCATGTTGCAGAGGGTTTAGGCTCACGTCAGGAGACTTTTTTAAGAGGTGAGAGACAGCAGTGCTAAAGAGAGCAAGGAAAGGATAGGTCACAGGGGAAGGTCCTGATGGGACAAAATCAGAAGCCAAGAGCCTGAGGTTCTCGGCCTTGCTCCTGGAAATCCTTCCTCCCCCACAAATTCTGACACACAGCAATTAAAGGAAACCACCCACCCATAGAAGTCCTTGAGATTTTAAAGTAAAAATTAAAATTAATGAGTCCATCTAATTTGGACTCACAAAATGCGTGGGTGAAAGAGATTGCTGCAGCTGACAGCTGATGTGACAGCTATTCCATGAAAAGGAATAGAACTTCCCTGCCTTCAGATTTGAATGTTTCCAAATGTGTTCTAAACCCCAATCTGAAACAATACACAGGACAGGAGTTGAATATAGATATGCTCTGGGAGTATATTCCTTCCACTTACCCAGGCAACCTGATGTGTAGGAAAAGGATAGACTATCTACTTCCATCTACCCCTGAGAGCTTGGTTGATCAAGGCAGCAGGCTCCACCCCAGTTCACACACTCCTAGCAATTCCTACTGGCTCCATAGAAGGTAAGCATCGCATATTCAAAGTCTTCATTAAGAGACTGCAATTAGCTGAGTCTGTTTCATGACACAGTGATGTGCTACCTACCACTTTTCGTCCCTCCCCCAGAAGAAATGTGAACTCCTCAGATCTCCACAGACATCCCTAGATACAGTCTTCTTAATTGGACTCTTCAGAAAGTGAACTATAATCTCCTTGGTAGGAAAAAGAGTGAGGAAAAAGGCCCTGGCAGTGAAAAAAATCACATCTGTCCTGGTTTTCCACCTCTTCGGCAAACCTCCTCCAGGATCCCAGAGGAAGCCATTTCCAGAGCCACTAAGAACCCCCAGAGAGGGAGAGCCCAACTTCCTTCCTTCCCTTGGGCAGATGGTATTTGCATACTGACATATTGTAAATCTAGTCGCCCAGGTAACGGGCTCCAGTTAGCAACAGCGCAATGAAGGTCAGCCTGATTCCTTCTAAAATTAGAAATCAGACCAATCTGGTTTTTAACTGTTCCAGGTAGGCTGCCCAGTTGAATAACGAACTGAATTCTTAACATGAATTTTCCTGTCAAGAGACTTGGCACTGTTAATAAAGAAATAGTTGGGCATTTCCACATGATAATTTCAAAGGTTTTGACAGGTTCAGATGTCAGCTTTGCCACTTCTGTAAAGAATCCTACCCTGACTCCAATCTCTTAGAAACATCTACCTCATGTCTCCCTTAAACTTGACAGTCAATTGGTGACTACGGACTGCCAGGTCTATGGCAAGCATTTCAGGCCTTCCAGAATGTAGGTCTTCCCCGTAGGCCTGAACTTCTAGGGACACCCTCTCCTCACAGTCAAACTAATTGGCACTGAGCAAGAGCAATCTTTTCCAGCCTCTTTTGTTTTGGTTCATGCAGATCTCCCCTCCCTAGAATTCTCTCCTTTCTTTTCTTTGCCTGATCATGGAGTGGGGTTCTGGGATGGGTTTCAAGGAATGCATAAACTGTTTATATTATGCACCATTAATTTTTCCAAAGGATCATGTCTCCGCAATATGAGCATCATCAACCATCTAATTACAGAATCTATCCATACCAGCCTGTCCCATAATGATTTTAAGGAATGACAGTTACATAGGATGTTAAATAATTTGGGGAGGGATGGTTTAGGGGGATGAGTTCCATGGTCAAATAAGTGTGGGAAATGCTAAGCCCACTGAGTTAGACACGTTTGTGATTGTGGGTCTTTGTGTTCTGATATGTATCCTGAGTCAAAGTACTAATTTCATGGTTGGGGTGGGGGTGAGTTGGATCTTAGCACCCACTTAATATCCCCCTTAGAAAGCTAAGCTTGGTGTCTATGAGCTCGAGCACTGCCATGTCATAATTCTTCCCTGTTGGTTTTGAGTTAGTCCTTTTTTTCACTATACATTTTTAATGACAATTAGAAATTGAAGCTTTGCACCTACAGCATTATGCTGTGGTTGTTTTATAGTCTTTTATAATGATATAAGAAAAAGTCCTGTACTAGACTGGAATTTGATAGTGGCCCACACATCTTAATTTCTTTGTATCCAGCCTGTCAAGCTGGCTAGAGCTGTGACATTCAGTGTCTGTTCAAGAATTAAATGAATGAATAAATATATCTTCCCTCCATTAGATAACAAGTGCCTTCAGAATATAAATTACACTGAAAATTATTTGGTATTCCTATAGTACCTAGGTAGCAGGGTCCAGGAAAAAAAATCTCTTTAACATGAGTTGCAAAATATATATGTGTATATATATATATACATATACACATACATACATACATACATACATACATACATACATACATACATACATACATACATACATATATGAATGAGTTGCCAGGCCCCAAGCATATTTATCTAGCAAGGGAGCTTAAATTCTAGTACGGGAACTAGACATACAAACCAAAAATGACGATACGCTGTAAATTTTCCACAAGGAAGTACAGGCTGCCCAGAACACAGGATGGGACGCCCAGTTCCGTGAGCTGGTGGGCAGTGGGAGGGGTCATGGTCATGATGAGATAGGATCTGCCTCCAGGGCCTGACCATTCAAGACCTCAACTAGCCTCACTAGGTCACATTTGGAAGTTGGCCAAGAGGTTTCCCCAGCTGGCCAGTCCTCACACTAGTAGGAACTCTGGTCCTAAGTCTAACATGGGTTCCTGAAGCCCTGGTGAGGGGCTTCTATTTTTTTCAAACCTTCCAGTTAAGGCCGAGAAAGTCTGGGGTTAAGGGAGCAGAGGGGAGTCTGGGCCTCCCCCTAGAGGCAGATGATTCGGCTGATTGATACAAGAGTCACATCTGTTTCCTCCAAGAGTTTGGCAGCTTCATTCACTGAATGAAGCTAATGGCTAAAATAAACATTCTTTTTTGGTAAATTAAACACATGAGCATGTCCTTCATGTATACACAGCAATAGGCCTACTCTGAGATTTCTGTTTGAGTCTCCCACTTTTAGTAGAGACATGGGTACCAAAAAATAGCCCTCCGTCACAAGGAAGACCGTAACAGAGTGAGTGTGACATGAATGATAAACGCCCTGCAGCTGCATGGGGAGGAGAGCCAGGAAGTGGGGTGGTAGGGGATACAGGCAGGGGAGCATGAAACCTGGGGAACGTATGCACCATTTAGGCAGCAGTGACCCCATGTGAATAGATGCCTGCCCTGTTCTCTTTTTCTCAAGTAAAACCAGAAATCTGATTTTTTTGGATGGTCCGAACTTCATCAGCTCCAATTGTTTAAAAAGTTCACAACACACTGAGTAAACATGGGAAATTCTGAGCTCCATGTCGCAGATAGTCTGTAACTTCTGATTAAATGGAACTGACTCAGTTCCATGAAGCCCAAGCCTTCTGCTCGGAGCCAAGCTGCCTATGGGTGCATGAGCCCCAGCAAAATCCTAGGAGAGACACAGAACACTGGAAATGTTTGAATCAGATTCATCCTCCCAGACTTCCCAAACATCCCAGACTTCCCCCACACCCTTCACCCTCTCAATGTTGACACTGGTCAGAAAGCAGTTTAGAAAACAAAGGATACAACTTGTGATAGCAGTAATAACAAGTCAGTATTTACTGAACATTTACACTGTAAGCGATGAGGCCACAGTGCTTTAAATAAAAATTGTCCGATTTAATCCTGAAAATCATCCTCGGAGGCAGGCATTCTTCACTGCAGGCAAAATCACCAACCTCAGTTTTCACATGAGAAAACTGAGACACAAAGAGGTCAAGAAAATTATCCAAGGTCACACAGTGCCAACTCAGGTCTTTGCTACCTCAAATCCTGAGCTACCATCACTCTCCAGCTTTGAGGCAGAAGCAGTGGTCTGCATGGGAAACTAAAGGGGGAAATGGATTTCTCACCCCAGCAGGTAGAGGAAAGAATCAAAAATTAAAGTACACATTCATTAGAAGCCCCGCAGGAATTTAAAGAAATGCAAATGGTCCGAAAACATATGAAAGATGGTCAACCTCAGGTAACCAAGGTAACCAGTATCACTCAGTCATATGCAATAGGAAGACATGTAGAAAAAAAATGTAATGCAAACTAAAACGTATCACCTACCCCGTTAGTACAAATGAGAAGGGCTAGCTGTTGTTGGCAGAGGTGGAGGGAACAGAACAGTGTGGTTAAATCCTTTCAGAAGATCATGCATAACCATCTTTAGGAAGGTGATTTTGCTTATTAAGATTGAAGATGTTTATATCATCAGACCTGGTTACTCTACCTAGGAATTTATCCTAGAACAACCCTTTTGCAGTTGTGCAAAGATTTATATGCTTGAGTTTATTCATGGCTACATTATACGCAATAGCAAAAAGCTGGAAAAACTCCAATTGTCTATCAATTGGGCTCGTTAGATAAATCAAGGTTTATCCAAATAAATGAAATACAATACAGCCATTAAATCATGAAACAGAGCTCTACTTGCCAAATGGAACGATGCCCCAGATATATAGTTAAATGGGGGGTGGGAGGGAGTAAGCTGCAGTATAGATAGCAAAAGCTTTGACAAAGTGCAAACATGTGCTAGTATATGGGGGGAGGGTAAAATAATAGTCAACTGTTAAATGGTAATTACCAATGAGAGGATTGTGGGTAATGTATTTCTAGGAGGTTTGACATTTTTACAAGGGGTATGCATTTTTCTTGTTTTAATTTAAAAATTACTTGGTAGACTTTCTTTGTTTTCATTGCTGTAACATTGGTTTACAACACTGTATGCAATGCAGAGGTAGTGGTTTATACCTCTGTGAATATATGTTACCACAACCATAGTCCTCCAGGGGCATGCATTTTTCAAGTAAAGAAATAAGCTGGGAAAGGTGACCAGGTGATCCTATGCTGAAATTTCAGGGCTGGATTCCAAATCCTGGGAAGGAAGAGACACAGAATAAGGAAGGAACCAGGCAGTCTATGACCATGGATAGCCGCACAGGTTGTGCACTGCACAAGGACACCACCCTCTTGAATTGTGCAGGATGTGGGGCATTAGACAGGCTCTTAAAACAGGAACTCAGAAAGACAACCAAACCGTAGCACCAAACAGGGCAGGAGGGTTATTATCAGAAAAGGGTCTGGAGAGAAGAGGGTGTACATGTCAGCTCTGGGCACCTGAAGACATAGGGGTTAGTGACCAGGCAGGATCTTAAGCATCTCCACACAGCAGTCAGGTAAGTGTGTCTCTGATTTCCAGATCTGACAATGGGTGAAAAGCACTAAGTGACCAGATTGGTGGGAGACCTGGCACAGTGAGAAGCAGGGTCCCCCTTGCCCTCTATACAATGATTGAGCCTGCCTCTTCAGCTGCCCCACTCCCCGTGCTTCAATGAATTATCACAGATCGGTGATAATGACCGGAAGCCAGGGAGCTACCCCAAATAGGTGGAACCTCCTATCTTTTCAAAATAATTCATAAACCTCTGCTTAAAGTGAGCAGCTTGTGTACTTAGACTTATTGAAGTAAATCAGTCTCTAACTGGAGTGGACAGTATTCTAGAGTTTCCTGTTCAAGCTGAAGTGTGTTAAAGCTCCAAATAGACTTTTTCGTTGAAATAGCATTGTTAGCCAGGCACGGTGGCGCATGCCTGTAAACGGCAGCCTAGGAAGCCGCAGCATGGACCAGGGATTGCGGCTCAAGTCCCACTCGGGGCAGTGGAGCGAGACCTAGTTCCAAAAATAGCTGGGCATAGTGGCGCGCGCCTGTAATCCCAGCTACCAGGGAAGCTGAGGCTGGGGATTGCTTGAGTCTGTGGTGCACTGAGCAACGAGAGCCTGCGGTTCTACAGGCCAACATAGTGAGACCTAGTCTCAAAAAAAAAAAGAAAAGAAAAGAAATAGCATCGAGTATCGTTAGGTCAGCCTGGAGATGACTAACTGGCCCATCCTTCCCCTAAATCAAAGCCCAACCACCATTTCAAATAATGCGTCTTAGGAAATGTGCTGAGGCCCAGCAGGGTGTGAGGTCCACCCCAAGGCATGTTCCTCTAACATCTCAGGATGTGGGTAGATGCTACACTTTCAAGTATTTTTGTTGTTTGTTTTGTCCAGAGAGTCCTATCATTTTTTTTTAAATTTTAATTTATTATTCATTTTTTATAATTTCTTACATAGATAAATGGTTGTTGGGATGCCTTCGCCCCCACCTCACCCCTGATGGCCTGTCTGTTCACTTAGACTCCTCTCTCGTTGTTTGATGATTTATGTTCAGTTCATAGGTCTCTCTTCCTTTCCTGTGGTTGTGTCTATTTGACAGGTGAGGGACTGTGTTCCTGGTACCCGGCATTCTGTGCGAGAAGGTCTGTAGTCTTAGCTTTGCATTGGGCAGCCTGTCCGTGTTCGTTTGAGGCTTAACCATGTCTTCTCATTGCTGGCTGCCCGGTTCAGTCCCGTCTCCCTGTATGTCCATTGCCTCTTCACCCCATAGCTCTGCCTTCTGGCTTGGGGGGCCTTGCTCTGAGTCCTTTTCTGTAGTGAGGTTTCTCAGAGAGGGTAGGCATCCACCAGTGGCCTTTGTGGATCATCTCCACTCTCTCCCTTTGCAGATTTGTTGCAGAGCCAATTCCCCAACTCTGTGGACCTCCTCTCCTATGGTATGGGGAGGGGCTCCTTGTTTTCTTGAGTGACATATCCTGAAATGGAGTGAGTCCTATCACCTAATAACTCTGGGAGAAACGGAATTGACCCAATTTGAACAGGTTTAGTTTGATTATTAATAACTTTTGTAACGGTGGTAAAATACCCAAAACATACAGTTGACCGTTTTGACCATGTTCCATGTACAGTTTCATAGCATCGAGACTGTTACAGGATTGTACAACCACCCTGGATGTACGCTCACCCCAAACAGTAAGTCTGTCCCCACTGAAATGCTAAATCCCCATTCCCATGACCACTAACCATTCATTCTCCTGTCTGTCTCTGTGAATCCGCCTGTCCTCGTGAGTGGAACCATATGACATATTTCCTCTTGGCTTTTGTATGAGGACACTCAAGTTTCTGCCTGGGGTGACAGATGAGATGGGAAGAGACAGAAAAGGCGGACAAGACATTTCTGGGAGATTGAGGAGTCAGGGGACAACTAGTGCAGGTGACAAGGACATTACTAAATACTCACTGGTGCGGAGCCCAGAAGAAGAGCTCCAGAAGGGAGCACTGGATTGAAAGTGAGAGCTTCTGCAGGTGACACAGACATGGGGTTATGAGGAGGGTCAGCATTACCAGGGGTGCCTGGCACGCATGGGAGCGAGGAAGAAGGAATAAGAAGAGGAGGCCTGTTCAGTTTCTCTACCTTCTACATGTAAGAAAAACCATCCGATATTTACCTTTTTCCTTCTGACTGTTTCACTTGGCCTCATCCCTTCCAGCTCCATCCACACAGATCAGAGACACAGAGCAGGGGAGGAAGGGGGAGAGGGGTCACACCAGGGGAGGGAGGAGCACAAGGGAGGGTGGTGACGGATCACGGGTGCTGTGTTGTTGGAAGAACTACGTGGACTACACCTGAGGGGGAGGAAACCAACTGTTGTACAAAATGAACTATGATGTAAGGAAATCATTTAATTTTTTAAAAGAAGGCAAGGAGAACCAGAGAAAAAGACCCCAGGAAGTCCACCTGTTCTCTGACCTCCCAGCTTCATTTCAGACTGGCCGGAAAGATAGTTGTGTTTAAGTAATCATTGTCAGAAGGACAGAATAGTGCCTAAAAATAGACATTTCAAAATATACAAGGAAAATAAAAGTACTGGGAGCATTCTGAGCTTGGCATATGTTGGAGGTAGAAGAGGTACAGGAAGGATAGAAAGGAGGAAGGGTGCTCCAAGTTCTGAGGATTTTAACCTTGATGACCAGAAAAGGCAAAGTTTGAAAACACTTTTGGGAAATCTAAAGGTAACTACAAGAAGGAAAAACAGGATGTGAGTGTGCAAATCACTGGAGAAGTTGGGGTGGGGTGTATTAGCAAATAGCAGACGTCTGGAATAGGAAAGTATAAAAATAAGATGATAGATCATATTATTAGTCATAAGAATACATATAAGTTATGCTTCATACTCAAAGGTAATAGTTTTTATATTGAGTGGAAAAAGTAAAACCCTGTGGCATTTTGTTTATGCGACACAAGGCCAAAGCAGAGAAATGATCGTAAGAAAAGGATGAGCGAAGTTAGCAGACAAGAGTGAGGAAAAGAAGTAATTTTTTTAAATTCACAAAAATAAAAGCTATCCTTTCTTTTTCTGTGCCCACAAAGCACCTATAAAAATTAATCATGTAATAGACAACAATAAAAACCAAGATAGGGCCGGGCATGGTGGCTCGTGCTTGTAAGCTTCAGCCTATGAAGCGGCTAGGGATCGCGGTTCGAGTCCTACCTGGGGCCCGTAGCGAGACCTAGTTCCAAAAAAAAAAAAAATAGCTGGGCGTGGTGGTGCGCGCCTGTAATCCCAGCTAGCTGGGAAGCTGAGGCTGGGAATTGCTTGAGTCTGTGGTACCCCGGGCAACGAGAGCCTGTGGTTCCATGGGCAAAAATAGCGAGACCTATTCTCAAAATAAAAAAAAAAAAAAAAAAAAAAAAAAAAAAAAAAAAAAAAAAAAAAAAAAAAAAAAAAAAAAAAAAAAAAAAAAAAAAAAAAAAAAAAAAAAAAAAAAAAAAAAAAAAAAAAAAAAAAAAAAAAAAAAAAAAAAAAAAAAAA
>PVHY01005292.1:0-84525 GCA_004024945.1 Uropsilus gracilis
TTGTATACCATTGGTCAGGCCAAGGTTGAGAGAAATTGATAATAGAATGTAAAATTTTAAGACAAGAGTTTAACTCTTTTTGGTTTCCCTCAGCCCAGTGGCTGACATGTGTAGATGTGCAATCAATGTTGGTAAAATAAAACATTTCAGGAAGTTTGGAGATAGAGGAAAAGCCAGCCACACTGCCGTCAGCACCCTTAGATCCTGCCAGTTTCAGTCACATGATGCTGTGTCATATGACTGAATCACAGTGTAGCCACAGTTCTCTTGAGTTTTCGTTATACCATTGGTTCTTCTGTAGGTCATGTAGCTTCGTCCGCATTTATTAATTTGAGTGGGTCCGTCATAGTCATCTCTCCTTCACCGTTAGCCATGTAGATGGCTTCCGCTCTTTACCATTATGAATACCTCTGACAGAGATTTTTGTGTGCTGCGTTGCTCCTGTATTTTTATTCTCTTAGGGTAGATGACCAGATGTGCTTGTCTGAGTCCAAGGGCCTGACTCTTTTAATAACTTTCCACACAACGCCCAATTGCTTTTCAGGGCATGTGTTTGAATTTACAAGGGGATGGTGCGCTACAAAATTGCCAGTTTTGCTATCTCCTGGCCAACATTGGGTATTCTTTTCAGAGTTGTCACATTATTTTAGCAAATGGGAAGAGGAGTCTTGGTTGCTCAGTTTCAGGTCTTTAATTTTTTTTTCATTGGAATACAAGGCCCCCCCCACCTCTCCATGCATGGTGCATGTGAGGTCCATGGTGGATAGAGGAAAAACATTGACTTCTAGGGGGGGGGGGGGTTGGCAAACCAGGAGGCAGTCTGACTGATTGGAGGAGGTAGTCTCTCCGTGCCTCAGTTTGTTGACCTTTGAAATGGGGACGGAGTGAAAATAGTGAGAACATGAAATTACCTTCTTGGAGTAACTTCTGCTCATTTCAAGGAGAACTTGAGTATCCACCACTCACCGGAACAGGTCTAACCTGGGATAAAATTTTACCAGAGGTCTGACTTGAAACCTTTCCTCGCTGACAGCTTGTTGAAAGAAGCCGAGTTCCACGCTGAGCAGAGGGAGCATGAGCTGAACCGGCGGCGGCAGCTGGGCCTCTCCTCCTCCCACCACTCCCTGGACAATGCTGACTTTGACAACAAGGACGATGACAAACACGACCAGCGGCTGCTCAGTCAATTTGGAATATGGTTTTTAGTAAGAAAAAGAACTTAATTCTCCACTTTCATTTTCCATTCCAATGTTGCACTCATGGTGAATTTCCCTTGTCCTTTGATTTGTTAAAGAATTTTTATTTTTATTTTATTTATTTTATTTTAGTTTTATTATTTTCTTACAAGTTATTTGTGTCATTATTAGATCCCTTTATAAATGGCCCTCCCTCTCCCCCCACCCCGCTGCGGCTCCCCTCTGTTTACTCTGACTCCCCTTTCTCTGCAAATTGTTGGTAGATAAGGTTGTTGGTTGCTTGATGGATGTTTGGCCCATTGGTTTCTTCTTTTTCTGATAAATGTCCTTTTCCTGGGTGAGGACCTGAGCTCCTGGGACTTGTTAGTGCTTAATTTTTTTTATTTTTGAGACTAAGTCTCGCTATGTTGCCCGGGGTAGTCTCGATCCCATGAACTCAAGCGGTCCCTAGCCTCAGCCTCCAAGGTAGCTGGGATTACAGGCGCCCACCACCGTACCCGGCTGCTTTTTTTTGAGGCCAGGTCTTGCTATGTTACCCTGGGTAGTCTTGAACCTGCGACCTCAAGTGATCCCTGGCCTCTTCAGCTAGGGTACCCCATTACATTTACTTGGGGGACTTTCAAAAAGTAACAACGTCCAGATCCTGCCTGAGAGTTCTGGATACTTAAAAATAAAAGCTCTGTAATTGATTCTGATGAATAGCCACACACCAAAACCTACTCATCCCGGCCCTCAACCTAAATGCATAGTTGACAAGAAATAGATGGGAAAATTGCTAAGCCATGTGGTCAGAGGTTGAATTCAATATTATTTACAGATTGCTCTCATGCCATCGTCTGCACACATGAACATTTTCTTGAATGTTCACTCTGTGGAGCTTTTTGTGTATTTATGGCATATCTTCCTATAGCTATAATACCTAGAGCCAAACTAGCACAAATGATTGCTATTCAGCCATTCAACTTCATTTTTTCCCCAGAGGAGAGCAAGTACATGCTTCAAAATTCCCAGCAAGCGGAATTTGCCCCTTTTCAGAAAAGTAGGTTTTTGCTTTTGTCCTCTTGGTGACCTGGATTACGTCTCCATAGTGATACATCTTTTTTATGCTTTTACTTGGTTAACGGAAAATGATACTTACCAGGTTGGGATTCAATTGTTTAGTTGATATGTCTTGCTTCTAGAACTTATTACCTAATGACATAATGGCTACCATTATTAATTCTTTAAAGGCAAGGATAATGGCTTATTTATTTTTTATATTCTTGGACTCCACTACCACATTCAGTAAAAGTTATTTCTAAGTGAATTGATGAATGAATAATGAACAGTTTTAAAATGTCTTATTTATAATGAGGTGAATTAGGGAGTTCTAAGTTTTCAGAATTATTGTTGATACTCTCTATTCTTACCTAAACATGATCATTTTAGAACTGATGTAGACTCAGCTTAGTTTTTTCACTAATGATACTGATGGCATTTTACTTGGTAGGCTTAATGTTTAAAAGCATTTATCTAGTGGAGATCATGTGCTAGATTTCTGATAGGAGAAAAGGCTTTTTGGCTGGTGCAATCTTGAGAGGAGACTATTGTTGCATTCCATTTCTCTCTGAAGAGAGGAACATGGTTTCAAGGGTAAGTTGCTCCCTGTCATCTAGAAAACTGCCTATTTGAAATGAATTGTCTAGGGTTTTTGTTTTTTGGGTTTTTTTTTTTGCTTTTAATGAGCGCATAATAATTAGGTCCAACCATCTGGAGCCTGATGCATAGTCTCACTCGCTTATTTCCAGGTGAGCCTGTGCACACCCAGCGAGAACACGCCCACGGAAAGTTTGGCCCGGCTGGTGGCCATGGTGTTTCAGTGGTTTCACTCCACCGCCTACATGATGGATGATGAAGTTGGAAGTTTAGTGGAGAAACTGAAGCCCCAATTTGTCACCAAGTGGCTGAAGACAGTGTGTGATGTCCGCTTTGATGTCATGGTCATGTGCCTTCTTCCCAAACCAATGGAATTTGCCAGGGTGAGTGGAGCCGGGAGCGCGAGCCTTGTTGGGGAGGACCCGGGAGAAGCGCTGTCTTAACTGGTACCGTGTTAGCCGTGTGTGTAGGAGAGGAACATGGCGCTCCTGATTTCACTCAGTGCTAACGAGCTGAATGAGTTGAGCTCAATGCATTGTAGGTCGTGAGCTGTTTGGATGTTGTCTCAGGATGGGAGAGAAGATGTGTTTGTGAAACATCTCGAAGAATTCAAGAGAATATTCTTTCTGACATGGCTGAATGTTTTTTTTTTATTATTATTATCTCTTTTATTTTACATCATTATCTACCCCGGGTTTTCCCACCTTTTCACCTGTGAACCATCATCTCGGCCCTTTGTGCCCCTCCCACTCCCGATTTCCCCCCTCCCCCTCTCATGCTCTATGCTTCAATTTTGCTGTTAGTTTTAAATTTTTCTTGTCTGTTTTCGCTTTATCCTTCATATAAGTGAGACCATCCAGCATTTCTCTTTTTCTTCCTGGCTTATTTCTGCCAGCATGATTCCTTCCAGCTCCATCCACATAGCTGTGAATGACATAATTTGTTTATTTTGACTGATGAATAATATTCCATTGTGTACATATGCCACAGCTTTCTGTACCATTTGCTTGTTTTGGGGCATTTGGGTTGTTTCCATATCTGGGCTACTGTAAATAGTGCTGCAATAAACATCCGAGTACAGGTGTCTTTTAGGATTATAGTTTTTGTAACTTTTGGGTAGATTCCTAGGAGTAGGGTTGCTAGATCGAATGGTAGTTCCATTTTCAATAGTTTAGGGTCCTCTACACAGCTTTCCACAGTGGCTGAACCAACCTGCAATCCCACCAGCAGTGTGAAAGTGTCCCTTTCTCTCCACATCCACACCAGCATTTCTTGTTCGATTTTTTTTTTAATATGGGCCATTCTTACTGGTGCAAGATAGGATCTCATTGTGGTTTTGATTTATGGCTGAATATTTCAATCAAGTGACAGGAGAAAAAGGCTCTCGGGGAGATTGCTTTGGCAACCAGTCCTTTCCTGGTTGACAGTCTGTGGAAGGCTTACAGTTGAATGGGGATATATTGTGGCTTCATGAGTCCTGGAGATGAATGGGAAAGTCCCTGCTCTATAATATGCTGCTGAAAAGGTTTAGGGCTTTTCAAGCACCCCTTTCCTCTAGCTCAGAGGGCAGATTTCTCTGTGATCTCCCTCTTGCTTCTGCCTCTATGGACCTCAGGCTTTGGAGGTACTGCTAGGAAGATCTCATATTTCTCGACTGTAATGTGATTTGTGTCTAACCCAGCAAGGCAGAAGTCTAGTTTTTGGAGGCAATACATGAAAATTTTCCCCAAAGTTATTTTCTAAGTATTTCTTCATTTGTAGTTTTTGGGTTCATTTGCAGTGAGGGCTTGAGGTAATTTTCAGCATACTTAAGAGATATAAGGCTGCAACAGGAGTAGCTTTTATTAGCTTTCCAGAACTCAGCAGTCTATGCACTTATCAAGATAGATTTCTCTCTTCTTTGGTGCCACCTACTGACTCACAAATAAAATTGGATTTTTGCATAATGCAATCTCCCCATTTCTTGGCATTCTTTGATTGTGTTAATTTGTTTTCTATTATAATTTCTTTTTTTTAATAGTAAAGGATTGATGTGATCTGATTCTGGAAGATAAGGAAAAATGAATATTGGGAGGATAGTGTTTCCTCTTCTAACTTGAGTGTTAACTCAGTTCTAATATAGGGACCTGCATATTAACTGGCAGTGAACAAAAGGCAAAAAGAGAAAGTTTATTTATACTTATACACAGGAGCACTCAGTGATGAATAACCCCCTAAAAGTCTGAAAAAACGGGTTTATATACCAAACTTAACCCGAGGACCAGTAATTAGGCCGTTTGTGGAAATGTATGGAAATTTCTTTTGAACTTTTTGGTGCCAATGGAATGGACAGTCTGTGGATCCCAGTAGTTAAACTCACTGGCAGTGCCACCTGGAGGGAGTATCTGGCAACTATCCTTTCTGGAGTGTCTACTTTAGTCAGGGAGGGGAAGTTTGGATATAGTTTCTTTGTCTAGCTTATGTAGATGAAATGTTTTCATTTAAAAATGATCTTCCTACCAACTCTGGAGGCTGAATGGATCCCCCTATTTCTCCCATCTGGAACTTCTCTAGAAGTTTCACACCAAAAAAAAGTAGCTTGGTGGCTTGAGGGGGAAGGGGGAAGATTCTGGTGAGGAAGGACAAGGTAAGAGATCTGCAAAGAAGGAAAAGGACATTGGTTCAAACAAATAATCGAAAGAAACACAAGGATGAATGGTTAGTCTAGACTGTTTGTTTCTGAGTCTGGGTGGCAGCCACTCAAAGATTTCTAGAAGCTGGGCTCCAGGTGCCTTTGGGTTCTGGGAACAGTCCTGACTTCAGCGTCATTCCCTGGGCCAGGGAATGATGGATGCAGAGAACTGGGAGGGACTTTCTGAGGGACCTACATTGTTGCAGCAAGAAACCCTTTGACATGTAGATCACATTTTCCTGCTTTAACTCATAGGGCTTGGGAACAAGACCACTTAGGCCCAGTAAGGATCTGCTCATTGGGCTTTTAGTTCTAATGACACCAAGTCAAGGGTGGGAGACGAAAAGCTGGCAACATCAGTTGCTGAGAATATGTGCAAGAGAACAGAATCCAGTTTAGAGAGGTGAAAAATAGCTTGAAGGCATGAGTAGGACTAGAACCTGAGAACCTAAGAAGTGGGATTCAAGTTTTCCGTTGACACACAAACATTCTCTCTTCAAGTACCTTGATTCTGAGCAAAGGAAGTGTGGGCTTATTAAATTTGGCCTGATAATGTATATAAGTGCAATAAAAATGACTGCTGACTACTTCAGTCTTATTCAGTTTGCTTTGCGGGAACTCTCAGAAGGAATCACAGATTGTATTTTTTTTCAAGCTTGTTGAGATCTGGAAGCTAAGTTTAGAACATGTCATCAGACTTCACTTGCAGTCCCTATAAACAAACCAACCATAAATCTTACCTTTTAAAAAATCAGTTTATTCAGCCCCATACAATTATTTTTTGTTCTGATTGATTGTGGGTTAGTGGTTGCATGAACCTGTCAGCTCCCACATTAGAGTTCTCAACTCCTTACTCAATTGATCAGCGTGGTCTCAAAGTCACGTAAACAATGCCAGCAAAGTCTATACCCCAAAGGATGTGTCATAGTCCTTCCCACGGGCCCCAGAGATGATATTTTTACTGAAGATGAAGCAACTGACTAGTAGTTGATTGTAAGAGATCAGGAAAGCACCAAAATAAAACAGTAACTGTGAGGGATAAAGTTAAGCATGGCTGTGATTATAGATCTGGGGGGCGTGAAAGAATTACAGAGACAGTGTTCTGTTGTCTCTTATCCGCAAAGCAGCAGGAGGACATACCAGCAGCAGAAAGAGCATGGCAGATTTCTAGGAATTTCATAGAATTCCTGAAAAAAAAAATTGAAGTAACATTTATGTATACAGGCATACAGTAGCATAGGTTCAGTGCCTCTCATGGGACAATGCTTTTCATGCAATTAAACAGAGATCAGATCACATCTAATTAGGTTAACATCTCTTTTTAATAGGAGAGAACAGATTTTTGTATTTTCTAGAGACCTGCTAAGATATCTGAAAGTCATTCTGAGATTAAGGTTTTATTTTGGGAGAGCAAAATATCCAAAGTTATAGAGAGCATCAAAAGAATGGGGCACTTGATTGTTATGCAAACTATAATACTTAGAAAGAATTATAATGCTTAGTTATCTGTTTTACCAGCATGGCAATGAAAGATTTCAAAAGTAAATATAGGAAGTAGCATGATTCTAAAAAGATTAGGTTTTTAATATTGAAAAGGCTTAAATTCTCTTAAATAATAATTGAAGGCTAATAAAGACAGCATAAAACACAGGAAATTCTGTGTAAGAAACAGCATCTTTGTTTCCTAGACACGTTTACTCAGAATATAAAGAAAAACCTTTCTTAATCTCTTATTAATAACTTGTCTTAATAAGGTTACTTGTCTAAGTAACCTGATAAACTTTGTACTTTTTAGAGAGAGGAAATCAAGCTCTAGTTTGGTGTTGGTACACTATGGATATTAAAGCCCCTTTAGAAGAACTTGATGATAAATCCATTCATTCTTACTCCATTTGACCAAAAGGTATGGCTCTCATTTTCTCCCTTTCATCTCCGTCTTTCCCAAAACACAGATTCTTTACCGCTTTCTATTTCTATTCAGGTTTTTGTCTTTCACTTTAAACAACTGTTTTAGTACATAATTGCTTTTTCGCCCTTTAGCAGAAACATACTGTACATTTATTGAATATTTTGAATATTCTTCTTATAATTTCTAGTGGTTTCATTTACATGGTTATAGATAGCTTTTGACACTTATTATCTCTGTTTTTTGGAGAGAACCAAAAATTAAACAATGGTGATTGCTGACCACATATTGTCACATACCAATAGTGAGGAAATTATAGTCATATAATTAATTACATGTATCTAAACCCCTAACTCCATTAGGGGGGGCCTTAGCCTTTGGATATGAATCTGCTGAGTCAGCACTGGTACTAATTACCCTGCTTCTTGCCAGCCCTGGTGTCTTCATGCCCTGATCACAAGCCTCCGTTGTTGGAGCAACAGCCGTCTATGCTTTCCATTCCCTGATTGCCACAGCCGGGGTACGCTCTTCATTTCCCTGACTGCCTGCTTTCAGTAATACTGTTTCATTTCTTTTGAGCTCTTTCAGTAGAGACTCGAGGGAGAAGAGGAATGTCCCCCCTACACCTCTGGCTCTTCTCAGGTTAGTCAAGCAGCCAAGTCAACGTCAGGCAGATGAACAGAAGAGGACAACTTTAATTAGACATGTGCTAATTGCATATGCATAAAGCAAAATGAGGTCAAAATGAGGACATGTGTCCTGAACTAAGGGGTGGGCCAGGGGCCTGGGGGTTCGGATGAGTAGGGGGATCTCAACATGATGAGGAGAAGGTGACGCATATTAGGAGACCAAATGCTGTATGATTAGTTTGCTCTGCCATCTTGACAGACTTCTCCCACAGAAAAGTTATTTCTGCTAAAAATTCCTAATTCTGGTAATAGCCTCAATTTTCATTTTTCTAAATAGTTACGGGAATGGTGATTTTTTTCCCCTGAACCATGGAACCTTGACCGACCTTAGCTTGAAATCATTCACCTGCCAAAGTGATTCATCTTTGGCAGACCTGCTTCAGGCGTCTTGTGATGGACTGTCCTTCACAGTAATGTAAAACTGGCTGGTTTATGTAACAGTTCTTGTTCATGTTTTCCTTGACTTGAACTGGGTTTCTGGCAGATGGAGCAAGGTGTTATCTAGTCAATGTAAGACCTAAAGCTTTTGATCAATATTTGTGGGGGGAGAGCCTTTTATTTGCCTTTCTAGGTCATCTCATAGAGGCTGGACCTCAGGCAGGTGCTTGGTTGACTAAGAAGTTACCTTTTGTAGGATTGTGTGGCTAAGGAAAAAAGGTCATTCAGGGATTTTTTGTTTCTTTGAAGGTGAAGGTTGTAACTGGTGCTTAGCAGGAAGAGAAAGGGTTTTTCTCCTGTTTTATGGCAGGAAGCAATAAAGTAAAAGCTAGGTACCCTGGGGAGGGTGCCGAGGGGGGGTTGAGAGCCTGAGATGTTTCCTTGGATGTTTGCATTTTAGTTAGTCTCAGGTCTTTGAGAAAGATATTATGGCAATAGAAGATTCCCATCTCAAACAGGGAAAAAAGAAAAAGGAACTTTTAAAGGAACTGGTCTAAGATTTTCATATTTGTCTATTAGTAGGTTTTGTTTGGGACAAATGATGCTTACTGGACCACTGAACTTTTTCAAGTGGGCTTTTTAAGGGAGGAGTGGATGGTCTGAAGTTTTTAATAAGTCCAGGTCCAGGTCTAGTTGATGAGAAGGCGAAGAGAACCTTACTGAGCAGTTGAAGCTAAAGGTAATTACCTTTGAAGTGCTTGTTCCAGCTAAGTGCAGGACAGTCCCTTTACTAATGTTCTGACTTTTTATAGTGTCTTCGAGCCCCTTGAAATGAATAGCAGAGGTGTTGGGATTGATCAGAAAGCTGGGTGGACTTTGGGATGGTTCTAAAGGGAGTTACGTTTTCATAAAGACTCTGAGGGGAGAACAATTACCAAAAATTTCATTGAAGTAACTTTGGCTTGTTATGTAGCTTTCAGGTCTACATTGTATGCCAGCATCTGTGTGTATGACATTGTGATTACCACTGAGAGACTGGTTTCTGTCTACCCCTGCACGGTTAACCCCTTTACTTTTTTACCGACCTTCAACTCCCTTGCCTTCTGGTAAACACTATTCAAAGACAGTTATCTGTATTCTTCTGAGAGTTAGGTGTCAGCACCAATAACATTAAGGGTTTGGCTTACCCATCCAACTACATTATTTTGAATTTACTTCTTTATATTAGAGAGAAGGTTGCCAACTAAAAAAGTCAGGAAAATACAAATCAGAGTCACGATGCTCTGTCACCTTACATCCATTAGTATGGCCCGTGTCAAAATGTCTATTAACAACAAATACTGGCAAGGAGGTGGATGATAAGGACCCCCTTATACACTCTTGGTGGCAATCCAGTTCCTATGGAAGACAGTGTGGAGATGTCTCAAAATATTAAAAATGGATCTACTATATGATACAGTAATTTCGCTCTTCGATATTTACTGAAAGGACCCCAAAACACCAATTCTGAGGGAACTATGAGCTCAGTGGTCACTGCAGCACTATTTTACAATAGCCTTGCTGTGTAATAACCTCCATGTCCACACACAGATGAATGGATTAGGAAGACGTGGTCCACACACACAGACGTGGTCCTACTCAGCTGTAAAAAAATAAACCTTTTGTTTTTATAACAGTTTAGACTGGAGTGAAATAATGCAAAAGGAGAGAGACACATACAGGAGGTGTCATTTATTTGCACAATAGAAAGAAACAAAGCAAAGTGTCAGTTAAAACCAAACCAGTAACAAAGGCTGAATGTAGAATTGAAATACTGCAGGGGGTACAGGAAGCATCAAATGGGGAGGAGGCAACGTGGACCATGTAGAGGACTTTCCGTAGGTGTGTTGGTGTTGGGTGTGCTGTGGTTAGATGATGTGTATGTGCATGTTAGATAATGTATATAATCTCTACGTCATAGCCGATGTAAATCAGTGCTACCTCAGTCCTTATAAATGAGTCAGAGGGGCCAGGATGCATTCCAGGACCTCAGCACTATCAGGACTAGTGCTTCAGAGCCTTGTCCACTTCCTGAATATCGAGTTTGTCATCTAGGATACTGACCGGTATGTCACCAAATAGGTGTTTGGGCTTTACATAGCAATGATTTAAGATTATATAGAATTCTAGATGTAATAATTCAACATTTAAAATTGGGTTTGTTTAAAATAAGGCTGTTTCCCACAAGTTTTGTGCCATGTGGTAAAGATTCAGGATCATTCAACACTTTGTACTTTTGTTATGGGGGGGGGGGGTGGGTGGGGGCCAGGGCGGACTTTTATTAAAAAATTTTTGTCAGCTTTTCTAGACCAGAGAAAGCTTTTACTTTTTAATCTGCTATGAAGTTTATAGTCAAAATATGGGTGCTTTATCTAAAATCAGCATTGCATAGGCTGGGCACGGTGGCATGTGCCTTTAATTGCAGCCTATGAAGCGAGGCCGAGACTGGAAATTGTTTGAGTCTGTGAGTTCGAGAATCGCTTGGGGCAACATAGTGAGACCTAGTTTCAATAAAAATAGCCGGGTGTGGTGGCGCGTGCCTGTAATTCCAGCTACCTGGGAAACTGAGGCTGGGGATCGCTTGAGTCCGTGGTACCCCGGGCAACAGGAGCCTGTGGTTCCCTGGGCAAAATAATGAGACCTAGTCTCAAAATAAATGAACCCAGGCAAAATAGCGAGACCTAGTCTCAAATAAACAAACACAAATAAATAAATGAATAAATAGATAAATGAATGAATAAATAAAATAAAATCAGCAGTACAAACACAACTGAAATTTTGGTTTGAATTTTTTCTGTTCTAGAAAATAATGAAAATACTGTTTTTTACTTAAAAAAAAAACCAAAAAGTTAAAAACTAAAATTCTTTTTTATAAATAGATTCAAACAGGCTTAGAGTATTCTTTAGAAAACAATTGTGATAAAATCCACTCCGACCTTTCTGCCACTCTACTTTCCACAGTGAAGCATCTTCATACAAAGTGTGCAGTCATTCCTCTGAAGTATAGGTGAACTTGCTCATATTCATAACCAAGTTGTCAAACTTCAGAGATAGTTAACAGCCCAATAGTAGGCTCATCCTGTTAGGAATAAATCTTTGGAACTTAAATTCATGTGTGATTTGAAAATCTGCAGTGGGCTAATTCGTATTCAGTCTGTGATTAATATTTATTTTTTAGTTTTTATTTTGTAATTTTCATACAGCTTTGGTCACGTCTGTATGCTTGTTCCCCTTAGGTGTGGCCCTCCCTTCCATATTGTACCCCTTATGCCCCACCCTACCCTTTCCCTTTACCCTGGTCACTCCAACTCCTCCCTCTGCAAGCCATTGGTCTATGCTTGGCCCACTGGTCTTTTCTTTTTCTGGAACTAGGTCCTTTTTCCTGGGTGCAGACTTGCACTCCTGGACAGCAACAGACCAGGTTACTTGGATCTCCAGGAGTAACTGAGGCAGACAGTCAGGCCGAGCACGTCAGGAACTTGTTGTAGGGAAGATACATGGTTGCCTCTCCAGGATCCTTTCTGGTGTCTGTCATGTGGTGATGCTTGTATGCCATATAGTTTTGATATCTTGGTTTGGGAGCCCAGCTCCCAGCCGCTGGCATTGGAGGCATTCCCTGCTGGAGGAGTCTGTGATTAATATTAGGGCCAATTTGTAACTCTGTTTTCCTTTTTGTAAGGAATGGATCCTGGTGGTTAAGAGATCCTGGTGGTTAAGAGGTTCTTAGAAATCGCAAGGTCTCTGGCAGAGATCCAGATGTCATAGTCATAATTGTTCTTCCCTGGTACTGCTTTTTGTAGGAAGTCCTTGAGTACCATTTTAACTCTGCTCTTTTCCCCCATGGCGGTGGCAACATCATCAGGTCGGTGGCTACTGGGACAAGTCCTGCAGTACGGTGACTCAGCTGAAGGAAGGCCTCAACCGGATCCTCTGCCTGATCCCCTACAATGTGATCAACCAGTCCGTGTGGGAATGTATCATGCCTGAGTGGCTGGAAGCCATCAGAACAGAGGTCCCAGATAATCAGTTAAAAGAATTCAGGGAAGTATTAAGGTGGGTAAGTAGTTTAATGAAGTCACCGTAATAATTACAGTGATATCAGACACTCGCTGGGTGCCTACAATTTGCAGGCACTCTGCTAATAGGCATTTTCTATAATCTCGTTTGCTCTGTACCAACTCTATGGAGAAATGTGAAGACCCACACTGAAACGATTGCTCTACATCATGTTACGATGATTTAGAACTTTTCAGAGAAGATTTTGTTCTTGTGGAATAATAAGTAGGCATATCGTACTGTTGACTTCTTTCCAAGTATAATTATTATTTGGAGAAGGTGGGGAAAACGTAAAGGAAAACTGTTTTTAGAGGCTAGGAAAGCAACTATAATTCTTTCAAAATGTAATTTCTTCTATTTAATCCGAACGTGAGTCTAAGCACCAGTGTTATTATTTATGTCTGTTTCAATGATAGACACTACCGTGGGAAAATGAGGCATGCTTCGAACAGACCAGAACAAAGATTATTCTAGTGTTTGGAAAGATGTGTTTGGAAATGCAGCCGTTCACCTTATTATATGCCCACTGGTCATTTATTTTTTTGACTCTGCTTTCCAGCAAAATGTTTGACATCGAGCTCTGTCCCCTACCTTTTTCAATGGAAGAGATGTTTGGCTTCATTAGTTGTCGGTTCACGGGATATCCTTCCTCTGTGCAGGAACAAGCTTTGCTATGGCTTCATGTAAGTGAATGATGCTTTTGATCACTATGGGCAATAATTTCTAGTGATGAACTTTAGATCCTCAGGTAGAGAGGTGGGGAGGTCATGTGTCTGTAGATTTACTGAGGATTCTCTGTAGACTAGCAACTCCTTTGCACAGGTAAATGTATTTCAGATGACTGTAGCTAGAGTTGTAAAATGGGACTAGTTATAAAACAGGTTAGTAAAACAGGTTTGTTTGTTTGTTTTTGGCAATAAGTATTACTGAATTCCCGGTAGCTGCTGATCCTTCAGTAATTTTATATTAGTGGATATTAAAGGTATAGAAGTTGTCTTGTGGGATTCTGATAAAATCTTGCTATTCAATATATTCTTTCTTGTCAATATATTCTTTCTTAAAAAGGTTGAAAGCTACTGATTTAGGGAGTCATTCATGCTCTTCCCTCAGCCTTGATTGAATTTCTTTCCTCTCACCATGTGTGGATGCCAACTTATCCTTTAAAATCCAACTCAAAAATTATCTCCTTTATGAAGCTTTTTACTCCCCCACACCCCCATATTCCCATCAGAATTGTCTTCCTTCCCCAAGTCCTCTGTGTGAATGCTATTTTTATTTTTATTTATTTATTTAGAGACTAGGTCTCACTATTTTTGCCTGTGGAACCGCAGGCTCATGTTACCTGGGGTACCACAAACTCAAGCGATCCCCAGTCTCAGCATCCAAGGTAGCTGGGAGTACAGGCGCACGCCACCATGCCCAGCTATTTTTTTTTTTTTTTTTTTTTTTTTGGAACTAGGTCTCGCTACGTTGCCCCGAGCGGAACTCGAACCGCGATCCCCAGTTCCGGCCACGGCTTCCTAGACTGCCACTCACAGGCATGCGCCACCATGCCCGGCCTTGAATTCTATTTTATAATGATGTGTAGTTCACACCCCTTCTTTTCCCCCTGTTAACAAATGATTCGAGGAACCAAATCTTTTTCATTTTTGAATTTACAGCTCCCTTTATCCTTTCCCTTCAGCATCTGGAACATGCTTTGTGTTTAATGAATGTTCAATACATTGCATTGAATACCTGATACAAAGTTTGGGCAGTTTCTAAAATGGAGGATGGAGCCATTGCTTGGTGATGGGTCTGTAGATCATGGAAGCTTGTGATTCCCAAAGCATTTGAAGTTGCGAAGATGTCTTTATGGATTCTAAACTAAGGAACAATGTTTCTCATAACCTCCAAGGAGGAAAGGGGTCATTTAAAAAAGTCACCTTCAAGGTTCAATCCAGAATTTTAACATTTCCTCCCCATATAGATCACAATAAGATAATTGCTCATTTTGGGAAAGACCAGCCATTGTACAGGTGGCTGGATGTTGCCTCTGTTACTCAGTTCACATGCCCTTTAAGTTATGGCATGTGAGATTGCTTAGACAGAGATAGCTGTTCATCCCTGTCTCCTCCATAGCTGGAACAATTACAATTTGCATGTTTCCTGGACCTGTCTTTGACACAGCTTTGGTTTGAAGACAGATACTAAAGAGGGTTGAAGGCAGTTTAAAATCACTGGACTAACCATTTGGGGAATAGAGCCATAATATAATGATTAAGGTTGACCCGATTATTCATTAATTTTGGAAACATTTATAGAATGCCTATGTGCCAGGCCCTATGTTAGGCAGTGGGATAAAAATGGGATAAGAAATGGTTTTTTCCTCATTCTTCAAGGAGCACATAGTAGAAGAAATAGCATCAAATAATCAAATTTAATAAATGCTTATTGCTCTAATAAATGCCTATACAAAGTCCTAAAACAGTAGAGAAGAGGGATGGAGTCATTCTGTCTGAAGGAAGGAGGCAGTAACTTCCTGAAGATTCATCACAGATAAGGTGATTTGACAGAGAGTGAGAGCAGATGGGGCAGGCAGATGGGGGGTGGGATGAACTGGAGGAAGAGCACTTGGAGACTGCACTGGGCCAGAGAAAGGTGATGATGTAAGGCTCTTGCAGCAATGAAAAGGAGGGAACAGTGTCACAGGATACTTAGAATCTGTTTTGATAGGAAGAACATGGCAGTTTATTGGGTGGGAGGAGTGAGGGAGAGGTCAGTTTCTGTGATAGTTTTGATTTTCTTACTATGAAAAATTGAGAATGATTGAGCTGATAAGTGTGCATCAGGCTAACTATCCATATGGTTGGGAAAATTTTTCTGTTGCTTTCTTGAGCTTTAAAGTTTATATTTTGGGGGACTGTATGCCTTTTTTCCTCAGGTATTATCGGAGTTAGACATCATGGTTCCACTTCAGCTCTTAATAAGCATGTTTTCTGATGGAGTTAATTCTGTCAAGGAACTGGCCAATCAAAGAAAATCAAGAGTGAGTGAACTGACAGGGAACCTTGCAGCTCGAAGGGTAATTATTGCCATGCCTGTTTCTGTCTTACTTGCTAAGGTTGCTGACTCTTGTCAGCTGTGCTGGGCTCCAGCCGTTAGCATCATCATGAACTTCTCTGAAAACGCTTTTTCATTCTGTCTCACTTTTAATCGTGTTAACTAATAGAAAGCATCTATGCTTGTGTGTGTCATTTATGTAAGATATGCTTGGGAGAGATTGTTAGTACCAAGTCACCGGGTTTTCTTTTTCCTTTGGGGTTTTCTCCTACACTTATGATCAGTTATGTCACACCCTTAATGAAAGGAAAAAGAGTAGTTTTGGGGGTACTGTTTCTTTCTTTTTTCCTTCTGATCTCCTGGAGAATTCTCTAACAGAATTCTCTAGGCAGACCAGATTTTGGGAGTGAGGAGTTAGGATGTGTTGTGTTTTTCCCAGTTCACAGTTTTGGGAAGCTGTGATCACACGGCAGTGACAGTGATGCCATCTCTGGGATCCCACTGAGCCGATTTCATTGACCCCTTTAGCTCTGTGCATGAGAAAAGTCACTATGGTGTATGAAAAATGGTTGAAAATTTTTGACAGTTTTTCTAGGGAGGACCTGATAGAGTTTCTGCTGATAAACTGAGGATCTCAGACTATGATCCATTTTGGAGAGGCTGACTCTCATCTGATGGTAGGCAAGGACTGTTCTCAATTCCTCCTTGGCAAGCCCCTCCATAAAAATCCCCCCACTGTGTACAGGCCCCTAGTCATTCTGCATACTATGTAGGGATTAGAAATTTAAGAAAATAGAACATAACCATGGAATCTTAGTTTATAGTGAAAGTCTTTTTTTTTTTTTTTTAATCATCACTTTTTCAAACTGCCTCCTAGGAGCTAGCTGCCAAAACTGATATTTTTCTTTGTCTCTTTTGTAAGCTTTAACATTGCATTCCTTTATACTTTATACTGCACTTTATACTGTGCTGCGGTGCATTCACAGTTCTTGACATCACAGAATTGTGAGGCACTCAGGGGAGAGCTCATTATCCTCATTTTACAACTACTGAACCCGAGGCCCAATAAAATGAAGTGCCTCGCCATAGCTAACACTGTTGGTACCCAGGTATTCTGATTCTGAATGGGACACACTTCATCCTCACGTTAAGCATGGCATTCAAAGTGTTCCTGGCTGCTAGAAATATCTTTAAGAGAAAAATGTGATTTGAGACTGATGTATGGTGCATCAGTCAAGTTCCTGCTATGAAATTTATCCCAGATGGCTCAAATAAAGCAGTGTTTATGGCGATTCTAGATAGACCTATGTAAATTTATGCGAAAGTTAGGGGACAATAAAGATTGGTGTCTGGTAAGGTACCAAGAATCTAGCACTAGTTCAGTGGGAAGCTATCATACCTCTGGTGGTGAAAGAACAAGGGTAAGAATTCCTGGAGCCAGGTACCTGAACTTATGAGGAAGCACTTGCTGGAGGAGCCATAGAATGATGGAGATACTGCTAGAGATGTAACATCAAGGCAGGCAGGAGGTGGGGGAAATAGCCCTACATCTTTCTCCTCTAGCCCCAGGTCTTCTGCTGGTACCTCCCTTGACTGAACTCAGTTGAAAACTAGCCAGAAAGGGGGTCAGGAAAGAGTCCATGCTTGGGCACAGAGCAGTAACAAGGAAAGATTCCATCCTTGGGTACAGAGCAGTAACAAGGAAAGATTCCATCCTTGGGTACAGAGCAGTAATAAGGAAAGATTCCATCTTTGGGTACAGAGCAGTAATAAGGAAAGATTCCATCCTTGGGTACAGAGCAATAATAAGAACAGTGAGGGCAGGGGAGGGGCTTGGGTTGGCAAGTAGATATAACCAGGGTGCTGTATTTTGTCTGCCTGTAGTAGTTTAGTAATATTCAGCAGACATTCTTCTCTAACCGGTTGTAGCAATCAGAAATTCTACACTTGCCATTCTGAAAATGATCTTGCAGGAAGTTCTCATTTCTCAGGCTATGATTTTCAAGAGATTCAGCAATTTGGTTTGTTTGGGAATGTTTGCTGGCATGGAATAGATAATGGTAAATACAGCTTTGTTCTTCAGAGTGCCAATGTTTCTTTCATTCACCTGACAGTCAAAAGTGTGGGTGATTTTATTTTTTTTTATCTTCTGAGAAGGAGCCATAGTATGGCAAAGGAAGCAAGTGAATACGACCTTTGGAAATAAAAGCTCTTGCATTTCTGAGCTCCACAATTCACTTATGTATGTTCGTATTCTCTTGTAGGTGAGTGTTGCCTCTGATCCTGGTCGACGAGTCCAACACAATATACTGAGTCCATTTCATAGTCCTTTCCAGAGCCCGTTCCGGAGTCCAATGCGTAGTCCGTTCCGTAGTCCTTTCAAGAGTTTTGGACACCCAGGAGGAAGGACTATTGACTTTGATTGTGAAGATGATGAAATGAATCTAAATTGTTTCATCCTCATGTTTGATCTTCTCCTGAAGCAGGTAGCTGAAGCATGAACTTCCTTTAGTTCAGAGGTGAAGAAGGAGGGTAACCACTGTAGCGTGATTCTTTCTTGGTATTGGGCAACTTCACACTTGCTGAAATGATGCAACATGACCCAAGATGTTTTGCGAACTCCTTTGGAGATTTTCTGAAAGCCTGAAAAATATTCGTATGAAAACCTGCTCTTATGTTGACTTCTGATAATGGAAATGAATTTTAGCAATACCCTAGTATCATTAGAGTTGATTCTGTCAAACAAATTGGTACAGACTGGGGAATGGTGTGGCAAGAGAGAGCACAGTACAGCGCTAAAGGGATGCGCTGATTTTAATGTCTTTTGTGGATTGACTTTTGAAGACAATCTAGAAAGAGTTTAAAAGACTTTGATCAGCCGAGTGCGGTGATGTGTGCCATTAATCCCAGCCTTGGGAGGCTGAGGCTAGACATCGCTTGAGTCCACAGGTTTGAGACTATACCGGGCAACCTCGTGAGATCTAATCTCAAAAAATAGCCAGTGTGGGGGCGGATATCTGTCATCCCAGTCTTGGGAGGCTGAGGCTAGGGATCACTTGAGTCTGCGGGTTTGGGACTATCCAGGGCAATATAGTGAGACCTAGTTTCTAAAAAAAAAAAAAGAAAAAACAAAAAAAACCCAAAACCCAAAAACCAAAGGTTTTGATCAGAAGACTATATCTTCATAGCTTTCTATAGTCAAATTATTTTGGAGTCATGGAAAAGTTGCAACAAGAGGACAAAGAATTCTTAAATACTCTTCCAAATTCTTCAGAGGTTGATATTTATATCTCTGTTTATGTGTGAATTATAAAATTTAAAAAATGAATCATTTGAGAATAAGTGGCAACTTTAATCTTCCTTTATCCCTAAGCACTTCCTTTATCCCTAAACATTTTCTAAAGAATAAGGGCATTGTTTCACATTAACACAGTACAGTTATCAAAATCAGGAAATTAATGTTGTTATCACACTACCATGTAGTACACTAACTTACAGAAACTACTCATTTTAAACATTGATGTTATAATCATTTTTATAAAATAGAAAAGTATTTTTGATTGAAGACTTAATCTGGCATCACTCACTGCATTTATTTGTCCTGTTTCCTTAGTTTTCCTTAGTCCAGGATGGTGCTTCAGTCTTTCTTTATCGTTTATGTTCTTGGCAGTCTTAAAGTGTACGGTCCGGTTGTTTGTAGAGCATCCCTGAAACTGAGTTTGCCTGATGTTTCCTTCTGAACTGCCTTGGGTTAAGGATTTTGGCAGGACTACCACAGATGTGATGTCCTGTCTTTTCAGCGCATCAGATCAGGAGGCACATGACATGATAATGTTCTGTTACTGGTCGCAAGAACATGGGAAATTGATGGTTTTTCCTTGGGAAAAGGGAAAAAGATGTCTTTGCTGCAAAGTCACTATCTTCACCTGTATAAGAAATAAGTAACTTGTAGGGAGATACTTTATAAATTTCCCATTCCTCATTAGACTTTTGCCTACTGGTTTAAGCATCCAAGGATGAATTATATCTGAATCAGTTATTACTAGCATGGTTAACAAATGAGAATCTTCTAGATGTTATTTATTTGATTAGCTGATGTTCTGATGAAGGAACAGTTTTCCCTTCTTGCTCATATCTAAAGACACACATATATATGTATATGTACATACACATAAACACATACATAAATATATATGTATATACATAGACATGGATATAAATTTGCCTGCTTATAGTTGCATGTTCATAGATATTTTAGTCAGTGGTTCAAATCTGTTCTATGATGATTTGTTTTGATGTTCCTATTACCCCATATTTGGCCAACAGGAGTCCCTTCAGACTGGCTCCTGTGCTTTTTTTGATGTTTCCATCATCATCCTTTTAACATGTCCCTAATTTCTGAGATGACAAAATGTTCGAGGCTCATTCTATGTTTCCCTAACCCCAACCTTGGAATCAGCCATGTCTCCAAGGAGCCCTGCTTCTTTCTAGTGAATAATGGCATTTTGAAACCAAGATCTGGACTCTGGGTGAGGAATAACATTTTTTAAATGTATAAAATCTCACCAAGGGATGAACTTAGAAGACAACTCTCTTTTCAATGTGACACATGCTTTAAACAATAACTTATATTATTCCCCCTATGCTTATATAATTAAAAAAAATCAGTGGAAAGTAATGTATACTAGTGGTCTAGACTTTATATCATCTTTAAATAATTTATTAGCATTGTCAATTAGTGGAAATTATCCACAGTTAGTAAGCCAGTGGAATATTGAACAAAAGGACCAAACTCCTTTTTTTTTTCTGGTCTTTTTTTTTTTCTTTTTGGTGTCTTTCAGATGGAGTTGCAAGATGATGGGATCACCATGGGTTTAGAGCACAGCTTATCAAAGGACATTATTTCCATTATAAACAATGTCTTCCAAGCCCCCTGGGGAGGCTCCCACACCTGCCAGAAGGAGGAAAAAGCAACTGAATGTAACTTATGTCAGTCTAGCATTCTCTGCTATCAGCTTGCTTGTGAACTCCTGGAGAGAATGGCTCCCAAAGAGGAAAGCCGGCTGGTGGTAAGCAGTTGAAAGCTTGAGAGGACTTGTGTCTGACATACTAAAGGCAATGGTAGCCTGGGTAATGGAGGCTTCCGCTGTTCTTTCTTTTTTTTAAAAAATTATATATATATATATATATATACACACACATATACGTGTTACATCATTGTCTACCCTGAGTTTCTCCCACCATCCTATCACCTGTGTACCATCTTAATCTCTTGTGTCCATCCCTCCCCCGACTCTACCCCCTCCCCCTCTCCTGCTCCACTCCTCAGCTTTGTTGGCAGTTTTAACTTTTTCTCGTCCATTTGTTTGTTTGTTTTCCCCATATCCCTCATATAAGTGAGACCATCCAGTATTTCTTTTTTTCTTTCTGGTTTATTTCTGCTAACATGATTCCTTCTACCTCCATTCATGATGTGGCAAATGACATACGTTTGTCTTTTTTGATTGATGAATAATATTCCATTGTGTACATATATACCACAGCTTTCTGATCCATTTGTCTATTTGGGGGCATTTGGGTTGTTTCCATATCCTGGCTATTATAAATAGTGCTGCAATAAACATCCAAGTACAGGCGTCCTTTTGAATGAGTGTTTTTGCCTCCTTTGGGTAAATTCCCAGAAGTGGGATTGCTGGATTGAATGGTAATTCCATTTTCAGTAGTTTGAGGGCTTCCTCCATTCTTATCTTATTCATGCTGGGCTATATGCGTGACTGATTAAAAGAAAGTTTCCCTCTTTCTTCTTCCAAGACAGGCTCCTGAGAAGGGGCGTGGCATGGAGTTACATCCTTCAGAATGATATTACATGCCTTGAGTTAGAGTTATAGCATGTTCCTTCACATAGCTTCACAAATACAAGGCATTACTGGTATTAAAAAGTATATTACAAAGTTATATCACTAAGTTTAAAAAAGCAGTGACTACTATAAAATACACATGTCAAACATGGAGTAAGTAGATAGATGTGAGCACTGAGCATTCCTACATAATTTTAATCTGTAAAGATGGGAAAGATTGGACAAAAAAACCAGAAATAGCTTAAGAAGAAGCTGGAGAACACAAGGGAGGAACTGAGGGAGAACATAACGCCCCAAACTGAGGAAGAAGGTGGCTCTAGAGAATCTCATATACATACATAATATGTATAATATCTATATATGCAACTAGATAGTCCTCAATATATTCACATTGTTCTGTAACCAATCTCCATCCTTTTCCATTTTACAAAACTGCGAAGTGTGTCCCTTGGCAGTTCCTATGCCTTGGACCCCCCAGAAACCATCATTTTCCTTTTCCTGTGAGTTTGACTCCTCTGTTTACCTCCTATGAGTGGAATCCTGCAATATCTGTCCTTTCCTGACTGGCTTGTTTGATTTGTTGTAAAGTCCTGAAGATTCCTTCATGTTGTGGCCCGTGTCATCATTTTCTTTTTCAAGGCTGGGTAATCTTCCATTTTATGATTAGACTGCATTTTGTCTCTCAGCTCACCTGCTCTTGGATGCGGGGTTGCCATACCTGGCTCTCTCGTTGGAGAGCAGTTTGCTGCTTCTGTTTGAAAGCCGGTCTTTGTATCTTAACATAGTTCTGCGAACCCCTTGTCTCTCTCTGCTAACAGGAAACAATGTACGTGGGTTTGGAATCACTTGGTGGGTGGGTCACTGGTCTCAAGCATTGAAGCAGAGATGGGCCCACAGGTTTAGGAAAACTGGACAGTGGTTTTGAAAATTTTCCTTATTTATGGCAAGGGGATGAAAATGTTTCAGTAATCCTGATTCCAAATCTCCTTTAACCATTATGGAAACGAGCTCCAGGCTCCTGCAAGGTGGGTCTCTTTGCTCTCCAGGCTTCAGCTGGGGCTGGGGACATAACAGGCATTTTCTCTGCCTTTGCTGAATGCAGAGAACCTTTCATCATCTCCCCAAGAGCTGCTTGCCTGACTGCATGTCCTGTTTATTGCAGGAGCCCACAGACAGCCTGGAGGATAGCCTCCTTTCTTCCAGACCAGAGTTTATTATAGGCCCTGAAGGTGAGGAGGAGGAGTATCCAGCAGCCAGGCATGGTGAGAACCCAGGCAACCGCACTGAGCCCATGGAACATGCTGGTAGGTGAACCCTGGCTGACGGGGGGCGGGGGTGGGCAGTGCGTACCCCAGTTTGCACTTATATTCAGCGCTTGATTTCTTGCTGTGACTCGGGCAAGTTCAGACAAGGCGTCCCGAGTACAGACATGGCCCAGAGTGCAGTAAACACATCCATAATGTGCTTTCAGCAGAGCACAGGCCACAGAACATCTTTCTGTTGGCGGGAGCGTGACAAAACCCACACTGTTAATACAGAACCAGTCATCCCCTACATGCAGTGTATCGATTCTGTGTGGAGAAGGAGCTATAAGTGAGGGTGGAGGACGGACATGGCGGGTGTGGGGACTCTTGACAGCCACTCAGGGCATTTGGTCCCAGCGCTTAATTTTGGGTCGACATGATGGAGCTTGTGTGCATGTGGCCAGAGCCGGGCCAGGACCTGGTCAGGACTGCCATGATAGTTTTGTGCTCTGTGCTCCGAGACTGCTTGGCTTGCTCAGAGGAAGGACGACTTTCTTGTTGGTTTCAAGGCCCTGGATAGGCCAACTGGGACCCTGGGTGTCATATGCAGCTCCTCACACTCTGCTGGCACAGGCCCTAGGGAAGCCTGAGTTCTTGACCCGCGCTCTGGCACATGGAGTGTCTGTGCAGGACCTGGGCACAGGTGGGTGACTGTTAAACTTCTGTGTCCACCATCCCGACTGTTAGAGCAGCTGGCCCCTGGGGAGCCCTGCCGCCCTCCCCTTCCCTTCTCCTTCAGGGAGTGCAAACTTATCAAGTCACTGTTGTGAGTGGCCTTGCAGCAACCATGGCATCTCTTCCAGGCTAGTGTAGCTACATTGTTTGCAAAAGCTTGGTCAGGACCAGCCTCTGCATGGATGGCGTCAGCGTCGAGCACGTTGGCTGACAGGGTTCTGATCCACAGATGCTTAGAACGTGGAGGAACTCCCGAGATGACCACTTCCTGTGTTCAGCCACGTGTTATGAAGCCATAAAGTTGCCCTGTTGTTCCCTTGAGACCTTTCTCACCTGGGGTGGCAGCTGCGTGCAGATAGATGGTAAAGGGCAAATGGCAAAGACCAGCCTGGTTTACTTAGAGTTCATTACCTGCTGATTCCTAGGCCCGGACTGTGTTTCTGCCGGGCAACAGGTTGGCTATTGGGTGTGCCAGGAGGTCAGATTGGAGGTCAGACAGGAGGTCAAACACATGCTCCCCCAAATTGCTGAGACTCTCGCACATTCAAACACATTTCCCACTGACTTGATGTCCAGTTAGCTCGTGAATTCTCATCTCTAGTACGCCCCGTGTACAATATGCCACCTCTCACCGCAGCAAAGGTTATGCAAAGCCTCACAAAAAGATAAAACCACTAGTCCCTGTTCTGATTTGATTACACCCACCTTCTTCGAAATACTCCCCATGACTCCATGTGACACAATTCCCCTTGAACACCAGCTGCAATTTGGAGCCCTCTTCAGTCTGTACCTGCTTATCTCCTTTTCAGGTGGGCAGATGCATCTGGTCAGCCCCAGGAGACAGTGGAGTTGGGAGCAGAGGGTGGGACTGGGGGCAGGGGGATTATGAATCTGAATACATGTTGGAATACACAGTGGAAAACGGAAGCAGAGAACCCTAAATCTACTTGGTTTCCTCCTGTATCACAGGAGGCTGATATGCTAATGTGAAGAACAAATACAAACGTGGCACAGAATCTTTTACATGTATTCTGTATCTATTTCCACTCCTCTTGGTTTCATGATGTTGACCAGTTCATGAGTGGTGGAGGAAAGGAGGAAGAGCCTCACCTCTGTGTAATTATTTTTTCACAGCGATAAAGAATGATACTGAGAGAAAATTTTGCTACCAACAGCTGCCAGTAACGTTGAGGTTGATATACACCATTTTCCAGGTATGTGTTTTCTGAAATGCTTGAAACTGGGCTTGGTAGCATTGCCGCTGTAGATGACCCAATGACCGTGTGGTTCTTTGACTAGGAAATGGCTAAGTTTGAAGAGCCAGACATTCTTTTTAACATGCTCAACTGCCTGAAGATCCTCTGTCTACACGGAGAGTGCTTATATATCGCCAGGAAAGATCATCCTCAATTTTTAGCCTACATTCAGGATCATATGCTGATTGCAAGGTATGTCTTCCTATGGTTTATTTATGTTTTGTTTATAGTGTAGGTTTTAGCTATGAAAACATTAGAATAAGGCTTAGCAAATCATCTGGGTTCTTTTTCATAGCCAGGACTGCCTAATTGCTTTGGAGACTGCTTTTAATTCTTTTATGTCATCTAATTTTTAAGTATGTTAATATGAGGAACAGGGTTTTCCTTGACAAATGCTGTAAAGGTAGAGAAGGTAAAATAAGGATTATTTTAGGCCTCTCAGTTCTTATATGACTTAAGAATATAGGGCACCTTAGAAAAATGTCAACAGGTGTGTTAATATTTCCCTACTGTAACTGACTTAATTTCATGTTTGAAATAGAACTCCTAGTAGATATCTAAAATCTCTCCATGTATTGTCTGATAAGGTATTTTTTAGAGACCACTGACATTTTGAGAAAAGTAAAATATTGCTTTGGATTGTCAAACTGTTCCCCACCACCCACCACCCAACCCAAGAACCTTGAAATAACTATTACACTCTTTCTGAAAGTAAGTCAGAAAAATATTATCCTTGTTTGTATGTAAGAGACTGAGGTGATTAAAAGAAGAAAAGGTTGGTCTAAATTAATTTAGTGGCAAAACAAAGTTAGGGCTCTTTTTTTTTCCTTCTCATTTTATTTATGCATTCTTTTAACAAATATTATTGAAGGCTTACTTCTATACATTATTATATACATTATTATTCTAGGCATTTTGGGAATTTGTGAACAAATGTGGAAGGGTGTGGATTCTGTCTAGGGAAGGTGACTGCGTGAGTTATTGTTCAGATTTGTCTTCTTTTTCATAACAAAGAGGAGCTTTTCCTTACAGTCTCAGGACACTAAACACAAAGTAGGATAATATCTTGGATAAACTAAGACACCTGGTTACCTACCCTGTGTCTGAATCACTGTTCATCCCAGAGATGTCTGGGTATGCTCTGAGGTGGGGTGGGCAGGGAAGGACTGTGATGCGGCTGCCATGGGTGGACATTGAGACAAATGAAACGGGGAATTTCCCAGTGCAGTGGGAATACTAAGTGGGCTGACTTAGCTGTGACAGACGTCCTGGGGCCATAGGGACCATTCGTGGCATGGGCCTACTTCAGCTTTGGGGGCTCACTGACCAGGCTTTTTCCTCAGCGTACCTCCTGACATGAAAACCATGAAAGGATTGGGGGGAAAGGGCTCTTCTTTTCAAATAAGACCTCCATAGAGCAGAGGGAAAGCTACATACCGCTGGACAACACCAGAGCTGTGAACCACAGGGAGCGGGTTTGGAGAGCACTGCAGGCTGTCTGCTGCCTTTAACTGAACAGAGGGGTTCCCCTAGGACGTAGCCCAGGCCTTTGTCTTCTTTTGCAGTCTGCCTAGGCCTCTTGTGCTGCGGAAGCACCTCTGTCCTCAGCCTCATGCTAATGAAGGTAACACAGAGATCTCGAATCCCTGTTGTGTGACAACCCACAGCCGTTCAAGTAATGCACTCAGCACTGGAGGAAAGAGAAGTTCAGAGATTTACACTTGGTCACACAGCTTATCAGTGCAGGCCTGGGGTTAGATCCAGGTTTGTCTTACATCTACTGTGCAGCACAAGTACGTGGTATTTGGAAACAGCTCCTTTTCACTCCTGAGCTCTGCGCTGTCATGTTGGGAACAAGCTACCCTAGGGACTGGTGCTATGGATCTTTTCTGTAAATGGGGGTCGTGCCTGTCTTGTCTCTCAGTAGAGCTTCAGGGGTTTTGTCACTAGAGGGCATGATTCTGACGTTAACCCTGGAGCCAAATAAAAGCAAAAAAGAGAGCAGCAAGAACCAAAGCAGAAGGAATACTTTTTTATATGAGCAAACATTTTGAAAATGGTAACGTATTATTACTGAAAATAAATATTCAGAGTTCATCTGGCTGAAACCAGTGACAACTGGTTTCTGGCAGAAACCAGTTGGCCACACTTGCTGGGGGGCATTTCTGAACAGCACTGGTCCAGTGACAGGATGGATGGTCCTCACGTGGTATCACTGGGGCTAGCTCGCCTCTTTCCCCCTCAGCTTCCCCATCACTCAGACAATACCCAGCTGTGGTAACTTCTCAGGCGGGCTGTCCTTGTGAGGGGGAAAGCGACGCCAGATGTTGTAAATGGACACTGCTTTGTCCCTGAGCTGAAGGAGAAAGATCTCTCTCCCATTGTCCAATGTGGAAAAAAGGATTCTGGGTACCAGGCTGGGGTCTTGTGCCTGTCCAGACCGGCCACTCCTCTCACAGGACATTGGTCAGCCTGGGTTCTGTGTCCACTCTTACCACAGGGAGGTGGGGGACCTTTGTGAGAGTCCTGGCAGTTGGTGGAGAGGCATTGCTTAAGAGGACAGTGGTTCTTCCACGCCACACACCTGCCCTATGAGAGGTTCCTGATGTGCAAGGCCTGGCTGCCTGCCTCACAGAAAACCCTGGAGATCCCAGTAGCCTCGATGGCTGCGTTCTGGGAGCACAGGTCCTCACCCAGGAAAGAGGACATTACTCAGGGGAAAGAGACCAATGAGTCAGGCACCAACCAATGACTTACAGAGAGAGAGGAGTTAGAGTAACTGGAGGGGGAGGGGAGGAGAGGGAGGGAAGAGGGTGATACAGGGAGGGCCATAAAGGGAACTATACAGATATGACCAATGCTGTATGAAAATTAATTTAAAAATATCTATCTATCTATCTATCTATCTATCTATCTATCTATCTATCTATCTATCTATCTATCTATCTATCTATCTATCTATCTATCTATCTATCTATCTATCTATCTATCTATCTATCTATCTATCTATCTATCTATCTATCTATCTATCTATCTATCTAATCTATGACTAGGTCTCGCTAAGTTGCCCAGGGTGAGACTAGGTCTCGCTAAGTTTCCCCGGGGTAATCCTGCGTACTCAAGTGATCCCCAACCTCATCCTCCCAGGTAGCTGTGATTACAGGCACGCACCACCATACCTGGCTATTTTTTTAGAGACTAGGTCTCACTATGTTGCCCTGGGTGGTCTTGAACTTGCGGATACAAGCGATCCCTGGCCTCAGCCTCCCAGTGCTGGGATTACAGGCGCATGCCACCGTGCCCGGCTTTAATTTTTTTTTTAAATCAGAAAAAAAGAGATAAATGATTCTTGCTCACATAAAAAGAAAAGGGCTGCTGGGCAGGCAAACCCCCCAAACTCTTCAAATGTTCAGTGCAAGAAAAATTTGAAATTCTCTTACCTCACCATCCTTTTGATATAACAAAGATGAACATCTTATATCAAATCAGTTTGTTTATATGCCTGAATTTATAGCATACAGTTTAATGCTAAGAGTGTCATGTCAAATGGCAGTTTCCTCTAATGTTACGTAGAAGTCATTCCTTAGAGACGTTGACAGACTGGAGCCTAGGACAGCTTAGCAGAGGGTCACAGTCATGTGGATAAGGTTCATTTTGCCAACAGCATCTCGACCAACTTCTTGTTAACTTAAAATCCCCCTTTCCTATGAGTTGAGATAATCGGATTCTTTTCCTAGGCAGGGTGTTGTGAGTATAACCATTGTGCTTCTTTTTGATCCCCAGCCTGTGGAGAGTCGTCAAATCCGAGTTCTCCCAACTGTCTTCACTGGCCGTCCCCCTCCTTCTCCACGCCCTGTCACTTCCTCATGGTGCTGACATCTTCTGGACAATCATAAATGGCAACTTTAACAGCAAAGACTGGAAGATGAGGTTTGAAGCAGGTACCTCTGGGTTTACTTAAAAGTTCCCCCCTGGGTCACAAGGTAGCTGGATGGCCAGTCACGCACGACCTGTGTTTTGAGCTCTCTCTTCTCCCACACCCTTGTCCTGTTTGCTCGTATTTTCTGCTGTTGCAGCTTGACTGGGTTATCTCTAAAGTACTGTCTGGCAGAGTGATCTTCTGCATGTCTGGCCCTGTCCAGGCTGCACGGGGTCATTAAGTGTTTGTCCATTGCCCAGGCATATTGGTTATTCGTGCCTTCTTTACTCTCAGACGGCACCTGGCTTGAGTGAACTATGACGTCAGCCTAAAAGGTTACTTGCGTCTGAGTAAATGCAAATATTTGTTAAAAATGCAGGGCCCCTCCCAGACCTCCCAAGCCAGAGTCTCAGGGGCTGAGGCCAAGAAGCTACATTTTTAACAAGTTCTGCAGGTACTTTAAGTTTGAGAACAGCTGATACTGTACCCTTGCCATGGACGGGTCAAGGCCCTGCCTGGTGGCAGTCGTGGGTCTGGTTTCCCAGGGCTCAGCATGGCCCTTTCTGAGAGGGGCAGGATCAGATGCAGCCTGGGTGTAGTCTCTTCACCTCACACTTGCCGTCTCCGCCGTCATGCCAGGCCGCTAGTACTGTTGTTCTCCGGAGGCAGAAGGTAGAGCAGCATGCCCTCGTGTGCCTGACCAGAATGAGTCTGTGTATATTAGTGTCTCAAGCATTTGGCAACGCATTTCACCAGGTGAGTTCCCCAGTGTCTCCAACAACGCTGCTTTTTCATAGCCCACAGCTCCCAAGGGCTGGTTTTATTATATGAGGACACAGGATGGTTCAGGGAAATGGATTAGTGTGAAAGCTTCTAGCTCAGAGCTACATGATGCTGGTCACGTTTTATGGAAATTTAAATACACATAAAATAAATATTGAACTAAGGACGAGACTGTTGCCAGATCAATCTTTGGACTCACAGCTCCGACCCTGCTCTTACTTTCTGCTGTGCATTTTTAATGGGGTGTGAATGCCTAGGTAATTAAGTTCAGATTTCTTAAACTGACACTTCCTGTGGTCTAGCTACAAGTGTTTGTGGCCTCATTTACCTCTGCTTTTTCTGCTCTCCAGGATATTCCCCATCAGGTTCACTGCTCCCTCATCCAGCACCATGGCCATTCTGGACTGTTCCTTGTAAACCTCTTCTCTTCAAGGTCCTAAATGCCACCTCCCCTGCTCCACCTTCAAATGTTACCACTGAATCCTGCCTTTTCAGTTTCCTTGGTAGAAAGTGATTTCTTTATCCTTAGGTCTTCCAAAGCTTTTATTTAAACTTCATCACTGCCACTTACAGCTTAAAAAAAAAAAATCTTCCAGTTACAATTGTTATTTATCTTATCTCTTGGAGTTGATTTGACTTTGAAGTCAGGACTTGTGAGTGATTCAGGAGTTAGTCTGCTCAGGTTACCATACAGAATACCAGTAGCTTATGCCATAGGAATCTACTTTCTCACAATGCTGGAGGCTGAGAAGCCTAAGGTGAAGGTGCTTCCTGGTTTGGTTCCTTGATGAGAGCTGGCTTGAGCTGGATCTTGTCCCATTGTCCTCTCCCAGCAGGAGGTGGAGAGACCTTTTCCTCTTCTTCAAAAGGTGTTCATCCCACCATGCTGACCTTACCTCAGGGCTTCATCCAACCCTGACTACCTCCCAAAGACTGTACCTCCAAATGCATTGGCCCTGAGAGTTAGAGCTTTACAATGTAGATTTGTGGAAGTGGCTAGGGAAGGGCACGCAATCACTCCATCATCCATCACAGTTCATGATTCCTCTTCTATCTCCCCTGAGGACCTGGCATAGTTCCTAAGTTATCTACACATATGGTTTCCCCTGGATATTTTAAAAACAAGTGAGTTGGTGCATTTGTTGACTAAATACTGCATGGACAAGTCACTATAAAATAAAAAAATTAAAATAAAATATCAGAGTGGATTCTTGTCCTCAAGAAACTTCCAATTTAATTGATGAGACCAAGTATAGACATATAAGAAGTTAATTAATCATAAAGACATAAATAAAATTCAAGATCACAAAAGATCTGTCTGTCACATAGCTGTATATAAACACATAGAATAATATTTTGGCAGAAATAGGCTGACTAGAAGGTCACCAGGAGGTCAGAGCGGGTTTGACAGTACAGATAGAATTGCATCTGCAGATGCTCTAAAGATGGTCGGCTGTCAGTACACAGAAAAGATCAGAAGGGGTAGTCCAGGCCAGAGACAGGCCAGAGCGAGCAAAGTCCGGAGGTTTTCATTTGCACAACATTCTGTTGCTCCACTAACTATGCTAACTTTTTATAAAGCTACACTTTCAGAGTGACTGGAATCAAATAACATAGATTCGTAGAATAATTGGGAATATTCCATCAAGTAAGGCTGAATGGGTTTCAAAGAAATCCATGGCTTCTAAGCCCCAGAAAGGCTGGTTGTCATTTCCCATCGTGACATGTTAAGTGTGGAGTAGGGGACCCAGACACCTGGATTCAGTTCCTTCCTCAGTTGCAGAGTCTGCACGGAACGGCCACACATGAGCTGGAGGCCCGTTGAATAGTTTGAAATGTAATTGGAAGTGAAACAAAGGGAGAGACCAATAAAGAAGGAAAAAGATAGCCCAGAGCTAAACCAAGGCTGCCTGCCAGAAAAACCCAGTGCTGAGCAATCACATGAAAAGTTGTGCAGGAGAAGCTGGCATTTGGGTTTTCAACTGGTATTTAAAGGCAACATGTGGGGGTTCAGAGTCAGCTTTTTTGCTGTGGGTTCAGACTGTCTAGATCATTGTCAATTTTTTTTTTGTTTGTTTCCCTTTTTGCATTGCAGTGGAAAAAGTAGCTGTAATTTGTAGATTTTTGGATATTCACTCAGTGACCAAAAACCACCTGCTGAAGTACTCCCTGGCACACGCTTTCTGCTGCTTCCTGACAGCGGTGGAGGATGTGAACCCTGCGGTGGCCACCAGGGCCGGCCTCCTGCTGGACACCATAAAGAGGCCAGCACTGCAGGTGACGTTGCTCGGCTCTGTGGTGCCTGCTTTGGGGCTGGTGTTCCTCTTCCCGTGACTAAGTCACTGAGTAATCTGTCACATGCGCACATAGATGGTAGCTGCAGCTGCTGTTGCTGCAGGTGGATGTTTTCAGATTGGAGAAAACACCCTAGAGCCATGTCTTAGTCACAGACCTCTTGGTGTCCTCAGTCTACCCTTTCTGCTGTAGTCTTTGTCCATAGGCTGGTGTCGTTTCTGAAAGGTGGAATCATTGTATCGCTTTTTCTGTGGCAGCTTCTTCAATGAGGCTGGTTTATCTTACCTCATTGAGCTGCTTCCAAGGTGGGAAGGCCTTGACACTGGAGGCTCAGTGCTAAGCGAAATCAGCTGAGTTATGACATAAAGTAAAACATGAGAAGGTAAATACATGACTAACTTGACATACCACCAATGAAAGCCAAAGAGACATGGAGTATGAGGCCTGGGAGATTTGCAGATTTATCTCACTTGGCACCTGTATTTTAAGAGTTAAGAAACCAGCTCTCCGAGAGGTCATGTGACTGAACGAAAGACACAGGGTAAATCAGAAAGCCAACCAAGACAAGAACCTCCAAAGTCCTGATCTGTTTTTCCATATTGGTACCTGATTTACTATTATATTATTATTTATTGAATTACAAATAGTGGCAGGAGCTAATGTTTGTCATAGAGGTACAGTGTTTTCAAGGCAATGTATTAAAATTGTCCCATCATACATTATCTCAATCCTCACAATGGCCTTCAGTGTGTTTCCATTTTACAGGTAGGGAAGCTGAGGGTTAGTAAGGTTAAGTAACTTTTTCAAAGTCACCCCACTAGTAAGCGGCAGAGCAAGCCCAGGTCTGACTAATGAAGTCCTTGTTCTTAACTGTGTGTGTAGGTGTGTGTCTACCATCTCCCCATCAGGGCTAGGGGTTCTTCATGTGAAAAAGACTAAGAAGAAAGGCTTTTGTGAAAAAGTATAGGGTCATGCTACCTGTGGACCTACACAGTCCTTGTAAAAGTTTTCAGTTTTCTTCTGGATGGCTCTTTGTTGTAGACCAGGTAGCAGTATGTCTTATCCCTGTCAGGGCTTGGCACGTAGGAGGCACCAATTGCATGAGAATTGCATGGTTCATGCATGGTTCAGTAGGGTGGTTGGATAAATTAAAGTTTTAAAATTTCATTGAGTTGAAAAAAGGGGAAATGATAGCCTCATTAAAAAAAAAAAGCTCAATGTAGCCTAATTTTGATTTTTTTTAGATTCTGTGTTCCACTTACCTTCCAAGATGACGAGTCACAGGAATTAACACCAAAGGGGGGTGTGAAGCTATCTCCTTTAGCTTTTGAAAATGTAGCTGTGACTTTAATTTTCTCTCCATAGAAACTACAGTCATTAAAGAAGAAACACTGGCTTGAGAGTATTTGGGTTAAAGGCTGAACATTTAGTGCATCAGAGAATCAGTAACATACATGTAGGTCAGATTTCTGAATCAAAATTAAGAGATAGCCTGCAACTAAAAGCAGTTCCACTCTTTTTTTCCGACTAAAACTTGGACTAGGAAAGAGTTCAGTGGGATCATTCTTTCTTGGATCTATGGATGGAGGAGGTTTCCACTGGCTGGCTTGCTTTATGGGTTTTGAAATAACAGATGTTTATGTGTGATTTTCCCTCCCTCCCCCCACAGGGTCTATGTCTCTGTCTGGACTTCCAGTTTGATACTGTGGTGAAAGATCGACCCACGATATTGAGCAAGCTTTTACTCTTGCATTTTCTTAAGCAAGATATTCCTGCCTTGAGCTGGGAGTTCTTTGTCAACAGATTTGAAACGCTTTCTTTGGAAGCTCAGCTACATTTGGATTGTAACAAAGAATTTCCTTTTCCTACAAGTAAGCCAAAGAAGAACTTATTTTAAATAGTCGTGTTTTTTGCTTGCTAGATAAGCAGAGGAGACTTTGCATGTAGTTTAAGCCATACACGGGAGGATGGTGAGATTGCATGCATGCAATTCATCAACTAGCCACTGAATGCTGACTGCAGTAATCCACATCATAATTATTTCCTGATATTCCAGAAGAGAATATCTTCTCATTTCTTTGTAATAATCTTTTGCGATTTTGTGTTCCTTAAATATAGTTCAATTACTATATTTATAAGGTCCAGTGCGCCCTTTTGTGAGCTGTATTTGAGTCTTGCAAAGTCACCTGCAGCTCTAAACAGATGGGGAAAGACTTGGGTCATGGGGTTGTTTATCCAGTGCTAACAAAACCAGGTAACTGAAGTTTGCGATCTAAATAGAATAATGATAGACAATAGTCCTGACAGGCAAGAGCCATGATCTTGTCCTAGAAGATTCATCATGGCGGGAGGTGAGTGACTTCTCTACCCATGAAAGACGTATGCTAATATTGAAATGGATTGTTTTAAGTGAGTTGTGTGCTGCACAGCCCCTCCCTCCCCCACCTAGGAAAATGATGACTCTCCTTCCTTTTGCAAAGCTATCACCGCTGTCAGGACCAACGTGGCCAACCTCAGCGACGCGGCGCTGTGGAAGATCAAGAGGGCGCGCTTCGCCAGGAACCGCCAGAAGAGCGTGCGCTCCCTGAGGGACAGCGTCAAAGGGCCCGCCGAGTCCAAGAGGGCGCTCTCCCTTCCTGAGACCCTAACCTCTAAAATCCGTTGAGTACCTTCTTCCGTCTTCCTTTCAAAGCCGTGTAGTGTCTCCCCGAGGCTGGCCTGTCTTGTCGAATGTCACCGAGCCCAGCGTGTGGAGCGGACCGCGCATGCGCAGCAGGGTGGGCCGCAGCTCCTCCAGAGACGCGCCCCGGGGTGTCCGCGCCCTGGCTGGCTTCGTGCCGCCATGGGGGGCGAAGCAGAGTCCTGCCCCAGCAGTCGATGGGTTGGAAGTGTAGGAGGCAGCGAGTCCACTGGCCCGTGGCGTGAAGGCACAGGCCACACTTTCTCCTCAGTCCCAGAGCTAGGAGGTTGCAGACAGGGCGATCCAGGGCAACCTGGGAAGGCGTTTTCCTTGCGAGTGGGATGGAGGCAGCCAGACAAGGCCCCAGACAGACCCATAGTGAGTTCTTTGGAAGGTGAGGACTCAGGCTTGTTTCGACAGGTCTTTCTTTCTAGCGCACTCTTGTTAAAGAGAAGGAACGTTTCCCTAAATTTACTAATTGAGGCCAGGAACGCTAATGGTGATCCATTAGCTCACGAGTCACGGTAGTTCAAAATCCATGGCTAGATAACCATCCTAGTGAATGCGCCTATTTAGATCCATGACTTTCAAAGGGTATTAAAATATTTGATTTGTAAACAGCGGTGGTGAAGTTAATACAGTAACATCGTAAGACATGTTTCTTATCCTGCAGGAGCTGAAAAGTTGGCTTTTTCTTTGGCATTTATTAGCTGACAGCCTTATCTAACATAACCATTTTTAATCATAAATATGATTTGATTTGATTTATTGCATTTTTTTCCTCTTTTATGACAAGCTATGGAAATGTGGTCTTTTGAACTTTAGAAGAGTTTAGCCAAAGCCCTGTAAGCCATCGATAGCCCAGTTTTTCAGGGAGCAAAGATAATTCTAGGTGGGCGTTTAAGTATGGTCTGGACTAGTGCTCAGTCCCAAGTAAAACCAAATCAGATCCTAGAAAACTGTACCGAGATTAAATCAAATATAGTTTCTATATGAAACTTTGTAACCTAACCAGACTGCAAGAAAAAGTTTATTTGCTATTGTTTCTCATTAATCGACTTAGATGTTAAGATTTCATGTATACTCCTTTTTTCCGAATTATGCTTTCTGAGGTAAAGTTGGTTTCTGGTACTTACATTGTTGTAGCTGCCTGGGGGGAGGGGTAAACACACTCTGCAAAGTGTGTTTGACTCCCTTGCCACCGCCAATGCCCCAGTAATTCCCCACCATGCTCCCCTGGGCCCCTTCCCCCAACTCCCACCCTGCTACAGCCCCTTCTGGTTAGTTTTGCAGTCAGATGTTGAGGGTATATAATTGTTTTGGTTTTGACCCTATGTTTTGTCTTTTTCTCTATCCCATATATAAGTGAAACTATCAGATGACAATGTTAAAGATTAAGAACTGAAGATGAGTAAGACTTTTAAGATGAACATCGAGAGATGTTCTTGAGAGTCAAACAGAACCACAAAACTTTGGTGACGTAAACATTTTGACATTCATTACCCACAGGGAAAGTAAACTTGCCCCTAGCTTCCCATGCAGTTAGCACTGAGTTTATTTCTAAGATCAGGCTGTTTTTTTAATGCTTATTTAAATAGAGTTGTTGTTGATTTTTAAGCTGTGAGGTTGACCAGGCATGAGCAGTCTGCTCCAGCTCTCGGTGCGACACCTGAACAGACGCCAGGTGGGTACTTCTGACGTTGAAGGGCCGTGTGCAAGTGTCTCTCACAGGTGGACAAGGTAAAGAATGCGGTGTCTCTAACTGGACCAGAGGAACACACTTAGGATTTGCAAGCTTCGAGGGTCTCGCCCCCGAGGTGCAAGCATTCGAGTCCTTGACATAGCCATTCTTTCTATCTTAACAATGGCAGACAGCTTTGGATTCTGTTGACTTGTGGTCCAGTAAGAAGCACCATGTTGCCCAACCATGCACTTCTTCCCAGAGAGCCACTATGAGTAGAGCTCTACATTAGCACTTATATTTGTATGTGTATTTACACATAGAAATATGCTGTCCATTTATATCTGCATTAGGAAAAACATACATCTCATTGACATTTTACAAGGCCTACATTTGAATCACCATCATTCACTCATCCCCGAGCCATTCCTGATTCTTTGCAACTCTACATACATTTCTGTCTCTCCGAGAAATGAGGATTCCCATGGTTTGCAGGACCATAGGATCATATTCAGTGTGAAACAGTGTCACTATCATTTGATGTTTCATGCGAGATTTCAGCTTGTCATGGCATGTCCCGAGGGTGACAGGACATTGGCAAGCCTACAGTGGATGGAAGGGTAGCTCCAAAGTGTCATGGCTTCGTGGGCCCAACGAGGGTTTGAGATACCCACTTATTTGTCAGAAACACACCTCCGATGTGTTGTATTTGGTTTTTCATCTAAGAATAGTTCTAGGATAAACTTTTCAGAATGGTGCCGACTTTCTCAGAGGGCACATTTCACGTTGCCCGGGGTACCATGGACTCAAGCAATCCCCAGCCTCAGCTGCCCAGGTAGCTGGGATTACAGGCACGCACCACCACACCCAGCTATTTTTGGGGACTAGGTCTCGCTGTGTTGCCCCAAGCGGGGCAACACAGCGATCCCTGGCCCCAGCTGCTTCATAGGCTGAAACTTACAGGTACGAGCCACCATGCCCTTCAGAGGGCACATTTCAACGAAGGAGACTCCCAGCTATGTGCTCTGTGTGTTAAGAAAAGGATGCTAGAAAGAGAAACAGGTAGCGGTAGAGAGGAGAGGTTGCCCCACAGAAATGAATGCAGATGGGAAAAGTCCACCAGAGTGTATTTCCGCTTTTTAAAACTGACAAGAAAGAAGGAACAGAAACCCGTGCCAGAGTCCCTCCCCCTTCTCTTCTGAACCTTTCATGCCTCAGTTGTGTGGGAATTAAAAAAAATAAAAATAAAAATAAGAATTGATTCTGAGTTTGATCTCAAATGTGAAACCCATTCAGTTCCCTTTCAGTCAGGGTTTTTTGAAACTGGTCTCAGGCAATTTCATGAATTATCTTTCTTTTACCCCATCTTCTTTTTATTTTTTTCTTAAGGCTTAATTGTAGAGCTAGTCTTTATCATCACCCATTTTAGCAACCCCAACAGAGGAGTCTTGTCAGCTCTCTTTGGAATATTGTGTACATGCTTCTTGAAGTTAAAAAACCTCCAGGGCATATCTGTCCTCTCAGGAGTAACCTGAGATGGAAAAGGGGCAGATACTTGCATTATATTTAATATAAAGCTAAGGTTTCTGGGAAGGCAATTTACATGATACCACTAGAAGCAAAACTTGCTTCAGTTTGTAAAGAGCAAGTTCATTTTATCCAGCAATTTCAAGCTAGCTTTTCATTATTTGTGTTATTATTTACTCGAGACTGACTTGTAATGTGAAAGCAAAGGCATCAGGATGCTCATAGATTGTAAAAGCTGGTTTCAGTTAGCAACTATGGAAACCAAAGAACTTGCTACTTAACCAACATGCTTTTGTTTGCTGCAAATAATGAGCTTCTCTGTGTGGGCTCTCTTATTGATTAGGGCTGAAATAGAGCAGATGCCTTTAATTATACAGCAAGGCTTAATTTCTCATTCGTTGCTTAGGCTGAACTTCCAGCATTGAATTTATAATCTATGACTCTCTGATTTAGCTCTTACATGTTACCCGCAGCAGACTTTGCAACACGTGCGTGGAAGGCATGCTCTGTAGGCCTAGTGAAGAACTACATTCTTCTATGACTTAAATGATTCAAAGCAAAGGTGTTTGTGCATATAAGTAAATGTCACAAATAGCATATCTTGAACATTATGGATGTGTTAACATTTTCATCTTATGGAAAAGGAAACAGATTCCCAAAGAGGAGTGAGTTTCCCAAGTTTGCTTCTGACAAACCTGGTTCTGATGCTTGAATGTCTTGATCTCTTTTGTGAGGATGTGTGGTAAATGCCGCTAGGAGCTCAGCACCTTCTTGTAATCCTAGTTTATGAAATACACAATATTTTCATCTGCTGATCTGAAATTGGTATATTCATAGTTAGGTGTAAGATATATTTTTACTGATGCTATAGAAATCAGGAATTCTTGTCTTTGGCAATTCAGAAGACCTGTTGAATATTATCTGAATATAATGCAGCAGCTCTGGTATGTTACAACAGTACAGCATTAACCAAATGTTATCAACTGTGTGGGATAATAGGAAGCTTGATTATGTCTTTATTCTCAGCCCCTGGACTTAATCATTCAACAAAAGTAGGTATATAATGATGGTGATGGTAATAACATCAGCAGTTTTGCACATATGTAGACTACCTCTTTACCTACAAAAAGTGTATTTATGCAAATCATCTAATTTTGATATCACAGCTCTGGATATCTGTATTTTTTTCATGTTATATAAAGACAGGGAAATTAAGGGATTAAGTAATTTTGTTTGAATGATTCGTTCAAGGCTACCTTCAACTTGATAAAAATGGAACTTGATTCACTTTTTTTCCTCCACTACAACACCCTCTTGATAGTTCTGTGACAGCTGTTAGAGTTGGAGTATAGGGTGCCCCCACGTCTGGTGTTTTTGAGTATTCTGCTCTGTTGTGGGGTGAAGCCTCTGTCTGCTATGGAGCCTGCTGCAGTGTGGCCAAGTCCGGTTCAGACCGGAGGACCTTTGTAGTGAAGACCTGCAGATTTCTAGAGTTACCCCGATTCCCCAAGAGATTCAGTTCTACTCTGGCCTGCAGAGATATCTTGAGATTTCTTGGTTTGAATTTGCATCATAGACAAAGTACCCAGGACTAAGATGACTCTGATTAAACTCTCTCACTGATCTTCTTCTTGCCTTGTGTCTCAGCCTAGAATTCCAAATTGCTGTTCCTTGGGCTCACTCTTACTAGAAATGATGTACAATTCACGTCTTCACTAACTTGCACAATACTTATGAGTCCCCAAAGTCAAAAAAATCAAAGACAACAGTGGTTTTCATAGGAATGTTCTTGTTGAAATGATAGTTTTGGGAAATGACCTTTCCCACCGAGTTAACATTGACGGGGCACTTGTTGTAGTAGGAAATCTAAAGAATTCAAAGAAATTTGAAGAATACATCAGTATGTTAGGGTTTCAGTTTGCTTATAGTCAAGTAAGGAACATCCATTAGGAACATCAATTAGAAGTAAACCAATCAGGACTTTTAATGAACCAATCAGGAAGTTTAATGAACTTAAACTTCATTAAAACAGGGTGGCTCATGTAAAATGCAACAAGAGGAGAGCTGGAGGCAGTGGGCCTGATGGGTGGATGTGAGTGATAGGGTGAGTGTGTGGTAACAGGATGTGGGCTAGGAAGAGGCGGAGCGGGAGGGGCCGTCTATAAAGATGGGGAATTCATCCCCTTCTCCAGCTTTACAGCTCTGCCGTGGCTGTGGGCACAGGCAGCAGACTGTCTGTGAACAAAGCTTGAGGTTATGAACGAGTGAGAGCCACAAGCAGGTGTTCTCACAGGTACCAATGTGCTCAAACCCTCTTGGTTGTGCCTGGTGATTGACTTCTGGGCCTGACGCAGAGAGACCTCATAGAAGGGTTCCTTTCTACTGAATTGTCCCTTGTTGGTCTAGAAGAGGGGTGTCAGAAGTCGCGTGTGGAATGAAGAAGAAATTGAGACAGAAGAGATGGATAGTGATCTGTGAGGCCAGCCCACAGCACGGGGATCCTGGGAAGCATGTCCAGGTCCAACTTTAATGAAGCTATGATCCCTTATATACCCCAGCAAGGAAATGTTACATTTATGTCATGTGGAAGTAGCAAAGCTTAGGAGACTTGGTGGGGAGATGCCTGATAACAGGAGAATTTACCTCTGGGGGCAACAGACATTACTAATAGGTCATATGTCTCCTGGAACATTCCAAAGAGGTTAGGAAGCTGGGTTACAGGTGAGAGATGCGCTGTTGCCCACCCTCTAGTGTGCCAGAGGGGGCTAGAACAATAGGAGGTGTTCCTCTTATCTGAAGCTCCATCTCTCTACCTGCTTCCATGTTCCACAGAGGGGTCAGTGAGTGATTTCATGCAGATGTTCCCTGTTTCTCTAGTCACTTCTTCTGTTGCTTGGGTACTTCTTCCCTTTCTCTCCTTGACAGAAGGCAAGCTCCAAAGTAGTGATTTAAATTCAGTGCACTTAGATATTTATGAATAATTGGCACCTACTGTATATCTGCCAGAGTCCCGTAGTCTGCACAGGATATAAAAATAGTTAAGACGAAGTATTTACCTTTGAGGTGCCTTTGCTCTTATTGAGGGAAAAGGACACATGAAAAAATAAAAGATTTTGTTTCGTATGACAGCTCTTTACCACACCACAGGCAGGAAACACTAGGAAAATCCCCCCCCCCCTCAGTTTTCCCTTTTGCCCTCTCAGCTCCTCTCTGTTCCCCTTTTGTCTCTGGAGCTTTACAGAATTGGGGTGTTATGCACACTAGCTGACAGGGGTGTCATTGGACTGACTTACAGGGGGGTCAGATACATGTGCTAAAACTGGGGGTGGTGGAGGAGGTCCACCTCGCAGGGCGAAGAGGGCGCCATGAGCAGACACTGGGTGGGAAGATGGGGGCTGCTTTCAGAGCCCCACAAGTAGCCTCGCTTGAAAGAATGTGGAGCGTTTGGGGCGGAGTAATAGGAGGTGAGCCTGGGAGAGCGGGTCTTGATCCTGCCGGAATTCCGCCATCTGAATAAGGAAAGGAATCATCCTTTGGGGGCCCAGCATGGGTGCCGCCTGTGGAAAGACCCACGGGTTTGGCCACGTGTGGCAGGAGTAGCTCTGCCTCTTGGATCACGAAGATCTTGCGTCTACTTCGTCACAGAAATGAAGCATTAAAACCTCCTAACCTGCATACTCTCTGTGGGGAAATCAGCTGCAGGAATTTCACAGACTACCAGACAAAACTAGACTTTGAAAGTGTTTTAGTTGTCACACCTGAGAAAAAAAACATTGTAGGTGTTTAGTATTAGAAGGCAAATTTCATGCCCTCTCAGAAAAAACAGCAATGTTGTCTTTCTCAGTCAAGGAAACCTCAGTCTCAGCTCCTTTGGTTAGGCTCATGTTTGGATTAGGTGGCTTATGTTGCCCAGGGTAGTACCTAGCCTGTGGACTCAAGTGATCCCCAGCCTCAGTCTCCCACGTAGCTGGGATTACAGACACCCGTCACCGTGCCAGTTTGCTTTTTCAAGACCCAAGTCTTGCTATGTTGCCTGGGGTAGTCTCGAACCCCCAAACTCAAGCAATCCCAGGCATCTTGCCTCCCAGCACTTGGACTGCAGGCATGTGCCACCAAGCCCGGCTAGGTAACTTTTCTTTATGAAGCAAAAGCTTACCAGCTTACACTATTTAAGGTCACCAGCTTATACTATTTTAAAGAAAGACAGTGATACAAAGTACAGATTTGCAAAGCCCATAGGTGAAGAACAAAATGATTGTAATGAAAAGATATTTTTTCTCACTTTCCATAGGAGGTTCCATTCTTTTTTAAGTACATTCGATGGTTTGTGCAAGATCACTCCTGAGTGACTATTCGGGGAAAGCAAAGAGCAGCAAGCCTAAACCTAAAGCCACGGGGATAAAGCAGGCGAATTTAAAATGAAGAAAGGGCATTTGTGAAATGGCACTTAGTCCTTAGGACAGTATGACTTGATGTAAGAAGGAACTAACTGGATGGGGAAGAAGTTCTGAAATGTTTAAATGAGACCCTAGGCCTGTTTCCCAGGCTTGAAGTGGAATCCCTGAGACAATAACTGGTGCCTTGTTGGGGCTTGTCCTAACAAGAGAGCTCCTTGCAGTCTCTCTCAGGATGGTAAAACGAAGGTACCACTGCCCAAATGCTTCCGAGTAATGTCTTTAATTTGGGGGCTTTGGAGTGAAGCCAGTTTGGACTTGGAGGTGGCTTTCTTAGCCCTTGCCCCCCCCAGAGCTGAAGTGAACTGGGGGATGGAGGCACAGGATATAAAAATAGTTAAGCTATCACCAGCTGCTGCAATTGTGCTGAATCCTGCAGGGAGCCTACATTTCCACACTTGTCACATTCTTGGCCCAAACTTGTCCAAAGCAATACCTCTTTCTAGTCATAAAACAGTACCCTGGAGAGGAGAAAAAAAGCCCTCAAGATTAAATATTTTTCAGGGCTGAAAATATAGTTTCCTTAAATTTTCTACTTTGTTTTACGAGGACTTGCATAGCAATGATTGTTTTCAGTCTGATCCTTTATTTCACATATTGGTTTATCCTATATAACAACATTCGACAGTCTGGCCTCTCTACAGTCTGGTAAAATAGGGTGTGACACATAAATTCTTTTTCTGGTGACTGACGCAGGCCCAGCCATGATAATATTAACAACTTATTGATTACTTTTTGCATGTGAAACACCATGGAAAGCAAATTCTTGAGTTTTATTTGAATTCCTTTTATAAAACTTCTCTCAGTTACTTTGCACATACCTGTTCCTTCATGAACAGACTCTCGGGACGGAAAATGTTAATATCTTTGGGTAATCTTGTGCTTTGGCAGATGGCTGCCCCGGTGGGAGGGGTTCCTGAACTTAGTTGATTCTGCTGCCTCTTCTCTCATTGGCATTCTTCTTCCCAGTTTATCACTTTTAAACAGACCAACCACTAGGTCTATGTTGCCAATCCCACAGACTCAAACGATCCTTACCCTCAGCCTCCCAGGTAGCTGGGATTACAGTTGCCCGCCACCGCACCCGGCTGCTTTTTTGAGACCAGGTCTCTCTATGTTGCCCTGGGGTAGTCTTGAACCCACAAACTCAAGCAATCCCTGGCCTCTTGCCTCCCAGCATTTGGACTACAGACACATGCCACCACGCCTGGTTTGAACAGACCAACCTTCTTCAGGCCATCTGGGGGGAACTAGAGAACCAACTATACATGGTACTTGCCGTACACTTCTGAATCTGAATTACCTTCGTAGACACCACTGCTCCAGAGTGGTGTCTGAGCTTGGAGGCTGCTCATTTCCATAGTCCCCAGAAACATACCTTGTAGTGGCTTGTCATGACTGTCCCGGAGGCTGACGAGTTGGCCAGATTACTGAGAGTTCATGAATATGAATTACCACCGAGCTCTTCATTGTGTTCTGTACACCTTGATTATAGTGGCCGCAACCAAGGTCTGGCTTATAATATCTGTCACCAAAGCTTTTTTGTCACTGAGCAGAGCATTCTCCACATGGATGACAATGGCAGTGTGAGAACCTAACCAGCCAACGGAGTCTTTTGCTTTTGACTTAGAAATCCCAATGTTGCTTATTAAGGGAAGGGGAAGAAGGTGAGGGATATTTTGAATAAGCCCCAAACTATAAATATTGAAGAGTAGGTCTCCTCGCTTAAATCAGAAGGACCGGGAGGGGCTCAGACGTGGTCCCTATTAGCTGGAGAGGGTCCCTATTAGCTGGAGAGGCACAGGTAAGCTCAGGGCAAAGTGTCCTTTCTCCCATGTGACCTTTCAGCTCACCTTCATGTGGTGTTTTCTCTGTTTTGAAAAGTTCATGCTTCTTTCTTTCTGTCTGTGCCCCACACATGTACGTTTCTCATTCATAACTAGGACTTATAATTTGTTACTTATAATTTTACTTATGATTTTAATTGTATCATTCCAAGAGCCCATCACTGCCGTTAGCTCAGAATTTGAAAAAGAAAACTTTTTTGGCATTAGTTGATTGATGAATGTAACTGAATGGCCATCATCATTTAAACAAAAATAATTCAATGGCTGTTTTTGTGTTTGGTGGGTTTTAGAATGTGATTTTTTTGTAGTCATTCTTACGTGCTTATTTTGCAAGTTTAGAAGGGGGAAGTCTCTGTCCCTGAAGCTAAAACTTTGCCATGATATTTTAAAATTTACTGAGGGCAAAGTTGATTCGAGTCTACTTTTTGTTGTTTGAAGATAATCTCGCTACGGTGTCCTATTTTTCTTTCCATTCCCTTAGTACAGTGTCCTATTATATTTCCATTCCCTTGATTATGCCCCAGTTACTTGGTGGTTGATTATCACAGTAACTTCCACCCCTGGATGAATGCTTTCTCATGCCTTTAAGGTTGCCTGGAACAGTTCCATTAAAATGCCTAGTGGAAGCAGAAGAGTCCTTTGTCAATATCTAAGGGATTTCAGTGAAAATGACTTGGAGGGCCACCAAGCAACAGAAGAACTGACAGCCTTTCTTGTACTGACAGGACAACAGTCCCCCGAGAATGACAACACCATCAAGGACCTACTCCCAGAAGATGCTGGGATTGACCACCAGACGGTTCACCAGCTCATCACAGTGCTCATGAAGTTCATGGCCAAGGACGAGAGCAGCGCCGAGTCAGACATCAGCAGCGCAAAGGCCTTCAACACGGTCAAGCGGCACCTGTATGTCTTGCTGGGCTATGACCAACAGGAAGGCTGCTTCATGATTGCACCTCAGAAAATGCGTCTGTCGACATGCTTTAATGCGTTTATTGCAGGAATTGCCCAGGTGAGTGGGACAGCAACTTTTAGGAAAAGCACATCACCAGTTACCGCTAGTACCACTGAGCGTTGGTTGCATGGAAAGGTTCAGGCACGTTGCTGGTTTGTTTTTTTTTTTTTTTAGCAAGACTAGCTCTTGCTATTTTGCCTGGGGTAGCCCCAAACCTGTATAATCAAGTGATCCCTAGCCTCAGCCTCCCTGGTAGCTGGGATTACAGGCACCTGCCACCATGCCCGGCTATGTTTTAGAGATTAGGTTTCGCTATGTTGCCTGGGGTAGTCTTGAACCCGTGATTTAAGGGATTCCTGGCCTTGGCCTCCCAGTGCTGGGATTACAGGTATGCACCACTGCATTGGGCACACTGTTCTAGGAGGTAGGGATTGTAGAGGGAATACGGAGGAAGAGTCTTCTCAGGTGTTGTCCCATAATTCTCCTACCACCATAGCCCCCACAATCTGTCATCATTGTCCCTTGTATTCTTTCTCCTGTTCTGGCCCGTTTCCCTGCCTCCTCCCTGCTGTATTCCTCAACTCCATTGTGCGCTTTATCTTTTTCATAACTCCTTTTTTGATTTCTCTATATTCCGCATGTAAATGAAACTATCCAATGTTTATCTTTTCCTTTCTGATGTAATTTCTTTAGTATAATCCTTTCCAGTGCCATCCATTTTGCTGTCATTGGCATGACCTTACCTTTTTTGATCACTGAGCAATATTCCACTGTGTAATTATATACCACATCATCTTGGTCCGGTCTACTGTTTTGGGACATTTAGATTATTTCCATATCTTGGTTATTGTAAACAGTGCTGCTGTGATAAACATAGGTGTGCAGGTTTCTTGACAAATTAATGGTTTTGAATCTTTTGGGTCAATTCCTCGGAGTGGAATTACTGTTTTTTAGTGTTTTGAGGAACATCCACACAGCTTTCTATAGTGGCTGCACCAGTCTACATTCACACTAGCCGTGTAAGAGAGTTTCTTTTTCACCATATCCTCACCAGCACTTGTATCTATTTCTTTTTTAAAATATGGGCATTCTCACAGGTGCAATGTGGTATCTCATTGTGGTTTCAATTTGTATATCTTTGATAATAGGTGATTTTGAACATTTTTTCATATGCCTGTTGGCTGGTTGTACTTTTTTATTTTTGGAGAAATGGCTATTAGCTCTTCTATCCATTTTTTGTAAGGTTATTTGCTTTGTTTTGTTGAGTTTTGGGAGCTTTATGTAGATCTTTGATATTGTCTTCTTATTGAATGTATGATGTAAAAATATTTTCTCCCTTTGTTGGGTGCCTTTTTGTTTAGTATAGTTTTTCCACTGTGTAGAAACTTTTTAGTGTGATGTAGTAAGTCCTGGTTGTTTATATTCTCCTATTTCCTGTGCTTTTGGAGACCAATCCACAAAAGCATCTCGGAAGCGCATGTCATGGAGTGCTTTGTCCTTTGTTTTCTTCTATGTAGTCTATGGTTTTAGTCTTATATCCAACTCTTTGATCAATTTGAGTTGTTTTTGTGAATGATGTGGTATAGTCTAGCTTTACTTTTGCATGCGGCAGGCAGCCCAGTTTTCCCAGCACTATTATTTGTTGTTCTAGTGATTATTCTTTGCTCCTTTGCAACAAATTAGTTGACTTTATTATTTCTGAGCTTTCATTTCAGTTCCACTGATCTGTGTGCCTGTTTTTGTTCCCATACAATACTGTTTTATTATTATGCCTTTGTAGTATACTAATTTTGAGTTTGGTTGCATAATACCCCTGTTCTTCTTTGGTGAGGAGAATTTTGGTGATTTGGATTTTTTTGTGATTCCATATGATTTTCAGCATTTTTTGTTCCATTTCTTTGGAGAATGTCATTGAAATTTTAATTGGAATTGCATTGAATCTGTAAATTGCTTTGGGTAGGATGACCATTTTGATAATGTTGATTCTTTCGTTCCGTGAGCATGGGATTTCTTTCCATTTTTTTGTGTCTTTATTTATTTTAACAGTGTCTTAGAATTCTTCTTATATAGATTTTTTAACCTACTTTGTTAGGTTTATTCCCAGACATTTAATTTCTTTGGGGGGTACATTGTAAATAAGATGATTTTCTTAATTTCTTCCTGTTCAGGATGATTGTTTGCATATAGGAAGGCTTATGCAATCTTTTCTAAAACCTATAATATTTTATGAAGTTCATATCATGTAAACAATATTGTATTATATACTATTTAGTGACCGTATAGTAGTCTGTTCTCAAACATTCTCTTACTTGACTGGTCACTCATTGTTGAATATGGAAGCTGCTTCCAAGGTGGGGTGACTCTTTTGCCAGCTATGATTGTGCATACATCATGGAATACTTGTCAGATTATTTCTTTGGATATGTTTAGCTGCTTTATTAGAAGCTGTGTGTGTGTTGAATACAATTTTATTTTTAATAGACAATTAGATAAACAATGAAGTAGTTAAATAGCTTAAAACTTTTAATTTTCAAGTTAAAAGAATTTTTTATGAGCCTGGGCATTTCCCCTCTGTGTGTGCTGATCATTATTAGTACGACTTTGTGAGATGCCTGCTAAATATTTGGCCCATGTTTTGGTGGTTCTACTATTTCCTTTTGGATTATCAACGTTCTTTATAGCTTTCCTTCAGTTATCCATTTTTTTCCTTTCCCAGGTTATGGACTATAACATTAACTTGGGAAAACACCTTCTCCCCCTGGTGGTTCAGGTGCTCAAATACTGCTCTTGTCCTCAACTAAGGCATTATTTTCAACAGCCACCTCGCTGTTCCCTTTGGTCCTTAAAACCTCATATACGGCAGATGTGGTTGAAAGCCTTGTTGGTCATCCTTTACAAGGTGAGTTGCTGTCATCACCCCTTTTTTGGGTGGGGCGATTCTTTCGGAGGGGAAACAAGAGATCAACACTGAGAAATTTTTAGATTATAATTTGACTTTCAGAAGAAGAATCATGCACAGTTTGTGTTGAGAAGCAAAGAGCTATTGGGATGAAAACAGAAATACGGCCCTACCAGTGTACGCTCTTAAAAATGTTTAAAACAAAAAGTGAGAAATTGTATGGCATTGATGAACAACTCCTTTATGTGCTCAAATTTTATCTATGTTAGAAAGCAAAGAATATATTTAAAATTACATTCACATAGTCACATGTGTTCATGCCAGATTATTTTATGTTTTTGAACAATTTAAATTCTTAAATTTTTTCCCATTTTAAATTTATTTAGTTATTTTCTTACATTGTGGTTCATTTTTGGACAGATACTGGGTTTTCCCTCAGGTGTAGATCAAACATAGTTCTCCTACCATCATAGCATGGTGATCTATCATCATAGTCCCTTGTGCTCTACCCTCCCCATTTTACTTCCCTTCCTTCCTCTTTCCTTTTTCTCCCTCCCCTTTCCCTGTTTCTTCTCACCCTCCCCCTCCCTCCCCCTTCCTGCCTGTAAGCCTCAAGCACATGATCAGCTTGTAACTATAACTTGGCATGCATTGCTTGTTCAAGGGGGAGAGAATATGGTCCCTTGTGAAAATAAAGCCATAAGAATTTATGTTTGTTTTTCTGTATATTCCTTTCCAATCCCCAAGTACTGAGAAAATCAGCAACATCAAGTGGGAATCTCACCCTTTATGATAACCATTTATGTTTCCTCCCTCCATGCTCTCGAGCAGTATCCATACCGAGACTGTGATATCAGCAAGGTCCTGCTGCATCTGATCCACATCACAGTCAATACTCTCAACGCACAGTATCACAGCTGCAAGCCCCACGCCACAGCAGGGCCATTGTACAGCGACAGCAGTAACATCAGCAGATACAGCGAGAAAGAGAAAGGTACTTCCCAGTCTGGACTTGTCCCAGTCTCAGCTTGAATAGTAATACGCTTCTGAACAATGTTTTTCTTAGGAGCTAGGGCAACACCCTCAGACATCACTCTGGAATCCAAAAGTCACGTAGTGCTGTATCAAATCTCCAACTTTCTTAGGAATATTACTGCTTTAATTTTTAAAATGAGAATTCAAGGAAAATAGCTGATATGCTTCTAAAGAAATAAGTATTTTTTGGGGGAAAAGGTCTGCTGTTGGGTTAAGGAGCCTTTGCGAGCCTTTTACTATGTGTTGGAAATATCTCATTTTTAGACTGTGGTACAAGCCTGGCTTAGCAACCAGTTGCTTTTACCTTGTAGGTCTCTATTTGCTCCTGACCTTTTGCTTGCAGTTTGGAATAGAATCTAAGTTTATTGAAGTGTTTTTTTTTTTTTTTTTAGCCTCCTTAGTCAATAAGAATCGATTGAAGGCAATTGAAGGGAAGCATTTGCACTGCATAGTTTTAAATTATTTCCAATATCAATACGTTTCATATTGATAGCTTTTCTTCCAAGGAGGCAGTGGAATGACTTGAGTGTAAAAATTGAACTTAGATGTTTCTAGGGAGAATGAAAGAACCAAGGTGTTTATTGTGATCATGTCAAAGACTGACTTGTAAAAGGTGACATCATCTAACCAGTCCTGGCAGAAAGCCAAGTGCCCTATGACCCTTTATGGTCTTAATCGTTTCTGATTTAGTAGGATTTCGCTGGAAACTTCTCAGTGGTTTGAAATGTAGCCAGAATCCCACTGTTGGTTTGTTGCTGAAGAGTCCAAGAGTCTAGGTTCGCCAGAGATGGAACTCTGGGGAGAAAGTTCATTAAATTCTGTCACCACTCAGATACTTCCTACAGCATATCTTATCTACAGGCTTTAGTCCCTGTTCTGAGAAACTGGATAGATTCAGTTAAACTATGGATTATCCTAATGTGGGCTTAGTGGTGGGCCCAGCACCACATGGATCTTTCTGGATTCGAGGTTCCATCTTGAAGTCTTTCCAGTCAAGAGATTCTGAGAATTATTTCAGGCTTTTATCATGGAAGTCACGTAACTACTTCCTTCAAAAACTGTTTTTCAAAGAGAATATTTTTTAAAGGAAACAAACATCCCCCCCCCAAAAAAACCAAATGAATCATTGTTTTTTTTTTTGTTTTTTTTGTATTTCCTCCAGAAAGATGGGGATTAGATGGGTTTTCTCATCTCTGCAGAAACTACCTGGAAGTTTTGTATTCACTTTGCTGGGTAGCACTTTTTACTGGACCAAAAAGAGGGGTCTGGTTTATGTGACACCTGGTGTTTCAAATTTCATTTGCTTGTAGAATCGTGTTTTAGGATAGGTTTTGTCCTTAAAAACTTAACCGTATGCTTGTATTTCCCTTATGATCAAGAAATCTTAAATAATCAAATCATGCCATGTTTTGTCATGTGGGTGGGTGTAAATATAGGTGAAATATTATTATTTCAGTGATATTCAGCTCAAATAGTAGGTTAATTCCATTTATTAAGGTTTTAAATGCATTTTTGGTGGCCTTTTCTTGCCTGCTTTATACCTGACTTTGACCTTTCCAAAACATGAAGACGAAAACTTGTTAACTGAACTTGGGTTGCAGTGTAGCACTATTTTCCTCATTAATGTGTTTTGGGGCTTATCTTTGATCTAAAATTTACCAAATGGGGAAAGAAGAGGACATAGAAACAAGCTCAAAAGATACTCTTAAGTGACCCGTGTATTTATGGAGCCTCAGGATCTTGAGTCAGATTCTTTCTGGGATTCCTAATCGGTACATACAGCAAACTCCTCAGAGAAAAGTTACTAAGACAAAATACTACTTTCCGTTTTCTTTTTCTTTTGTTTACTCTTTCAGTCCATAATCATTTGTGGAGCTTTTGAGATGACCAGTGGCTTTTCTAAGCTTTTTCTGTGTGTTGTGTGTTTCATTACCAAATGTAGAGTACAGTATTTTGCATTCACAAAGTATAAGGTGCATGTACTGTTAGGCTGTGTCTATGCCAGTTCTCAAATCCCAGGAAGGCATTTTATTCAATTTTGGAAAGGGCAAGATCATTTTATTCAATTTTCTTTTGCCAAATTAGCCTGAAAATTCAGGAGCCTCCCTGTCCTCACCTAAACCACAGATATTTGATCAGTGTCACGGGTCCCAGACACGAATGTGTGTCACCTGGGCCTCCGTGCACTAGGCGAGTTTCCTCACGATGGCCATATCGGAATAATGAGATGCCTTTCTTGAAAATGCCGCCAATTGTCGCATGGAACATATTTCACAAGGTGGCTCTGTTCCACACACGGATAATTTGATGCCTGGTTGAACTGCCAAGCCGTGGCTGGATGTGGGCTGGGCTAGAAAGCACCCAGACTTTGCTCCCTGATGCTTCCATTGGAATGCTTGTGTAGACACAGCCTAAGAGAGAATAACCTCGTAAGTGTAATTTTGACTTTCTCTCCCCAATTAGAAGAAGATAGTGTTTTTGATGAATCTGATATTCATGATACACCTACTGGACCCTGCAATAAAGAGTCTCAAACTTTTTTTGCAAGATTGAAAAGGATAGGCGGCAGCAAAATGGTGAAATATCAGCCGGTTGAGATGAATGTTCAGAGAAGTATGAATTTTTTCCTCTTAGTCATTTTATGCAGAAATGTTGTACTCTACCGTTTGTTTGGGGTGAAATCTTGATTTGATTACGTTACTACACATTTTAATACTGTTGATTTGATATATATGTATGCACAAACAGTATATATATATACACAGTTATATATATACGTGAGTTGACAGAGACAACCATTACGATCATGACCGTCTCAGAGGGCCATTGCTTATTTGATTTGTTGCAAAATGTTTGCTTCTCTTCCACACCAATTTGAATCGTTTCTTAGATCGGCCTCAGCCAAAAGTGAGCCTCTCTCCCGTGTACAAATGCATAGAGCTGAGGAAATGATCCTGACGCTTGATTTTGGAAATAAGACCCGAAACTGCCGTTTTTGTTCTCTTAACGTTCCCAAGTTTTCTGGTTTGGAAAAAAAAAAAAAAGAAAGAAAGAAAATCTTTACCCAAACTTGGCCAGACAGTCAGTTTCCCCTTCTGGTTGGAACTGGGATTGTTGCTTATGATTTGTGCCAATTGTGTGCCCACATATGAGGGGGAGAAAAAAACAAACGAAAAAAAAAAAAAAACAACAAAACCCGGTGAAATCTCCAAGTAAAATAGTACTAGTTTTTTCTGTTTTGATCAGGTGAAATAGAACTGGCTGAATATAGAGAAACGAGTGCATTACAAGACAGCATTCTCCACTGTGTGAGAGAAGAAAGCATTCAGAAAAAAAAGCTGCGCTCTTTAAAACAAAAATCTCTTGATATAGGGAACGCAGACTCGCTCTTGTTCACATTAGACGAACACCGGAGGAAGTCCTGCATAGACCGGTGCGATCTAGATAAGCCCCCGGCCCAGGCCGCGCATGCGCCCCAGCGCCCGCACGAGCCGGGCCGTCCCCGGCAGAACTCGGCCACCAGGCCCGACAGCGTGGACATCCCCGAGAACCCGGCGATGGAAGGCTTCCCCGAGCCCCGCAGGCCCGTCATCCCCGAGGTCAGGTTGAACTGCATGGAGACGTTTGAGGTCAAGGTGGACTCTCCGACGAAGCCCGCCCCCAAAGAGGACTTGGACCTGATCGATCTGTCCTCAGACTCGACCTCCGGGCCTGAGAAACGCTCGGTCCTCTCAACCTCCGACAGCGACTCTCTGGTGTTTGAGCCTCTTCCCCCTCTGCGGATCGTGGAGAGCGACGAGGAGGAGACCATGGACCAAGGAGAGGACGTTGCCTCTGGTAAAAACGCTGCCTCGTCCCCCTCCATCCCCAGCCACCCCTCGGTCCTCAGCCTCAGCACAACGCCCCTTGTGCAGGTCAGCGTGGAGGACTGTTCCAAAGACTTTTCTTCCAAGGACTCAGGAAATACCCCTTCCGTCGGCAACGTGGACTCCTCGCTTCTGGCTCTGGGGGACCCCAGGGACCCCGAGGAGCTCTCCAAGGCCGAGGAGCTGCAGGAGTTCTCCTGTGGCAGCCCGCTCACGCTGAAGCAGAAACGCGACCTCCTGCAGAAGTCCTTCGCGCTCCCCGAGTTGTCGCTGGATGACACCCCGGAGGCCAGCATGGAGGAGGAGAGGCCAGGCGGGTTGGTGCCAAGTTCAGGGGCGAAGACCGTCCTCCTCAAGGTTCCTGAAGATGTTGAGAATCCAACCGAAAGCGGGAAGCCAGACACCAGCGCCGAATCGGATACGGAGCAGAACTCTGAAAGGAAAACGGAAGAAGAGGGCGCCGAGGAATCTGAATTTAAGATTCAGATCGTTCCCAGGCAGAGGAAGCAGAGGAAGATCGCCGTCAGTGCTATCCAGAGAGAGTACCTGGACATTTCCTTCAACATTCTAGACAAGCTGGGGGAGCAGAAAGACCCAGGTAAGCGCGCCTCTTCTTTCTCCCAGCCTGCCATTTGCGTTTGTGCACCTTACCGCTTAGGATCTTGGCAGGGGTTGTGCATCAAGCTCTCAGTCTTATAATGTCAGGGAATGACATTATAACTGCCTCATCCTCACTCGGAATCCTCCCTGCACTAGCATGTGCTGGATTCAGAAGTGGTTTTCTCGGTGCCATAAATGTTTCTGTATTTGTTGTTGCTAGACCTGCAGTCAATCCTTGATCATCTTGGGCGGAAAGAGGCAATGGTTGACTCACATCAAGGCAGTCCAGACGCCACGTTAGCCTGCCTAGAACAGTAAAGGACGTTAGCTGAGCTTATTTTGCTTTCCTGCCCTCCTCCCCGCAGCTCCTGAGGTACTGTAGTCAACTAGGAGATTGTCCAAAGGAGGAATAAACATAAAGGGCTGACACAAAGCAGAGACTGCCTCGAATGATTAAGAATTGACTGTATAATCATGTAGGGCCTACAGCTCACTGTGTACTCAAACTAAGCATCAGCCCCCTGAGGACACCGCTGTGCCCTCAGAAACCAAGACAAAAGAAAACAGATCAAGAAGTCACTTACACTCTAGACCCTCATAGATAGACACCACTTGGTGGTGACACTCTCACACGTGGGTGAGACACGTGGGTGTCCTGCTTGAAGGGCCATTTCTCATCCTTTCCTCGGAGGCACCGTTTTCCAAAAAGTTAACTTGAGAAGTGGCAAGTTGATAGTCCACCTCGTCCTCAAAGAGTCTTCTGTTGGGCCTTGCTTTATTGATACAAATACCGATAGGACCGGTGTGTTTTTTCATCCTACAGTCCTTCATACCAAAAAAACAAAGGAAAAAAGAAGATGACTCTGCAGAAAAAGATAAAATTGACAAGGGATGGTTTTAGTAAGTTCATGAAGTGCAGAATGTTGGAAACTGGCAAAGCTCTTGGAGACCTCAGTCTAAACCTTCCTTTCAGCTGAGGAGATTCCGAGACTCTGAGGTCACTGCCCAGGCCCGAGTCTTGCAGCCGGGTAGTTGTCTCGCTAGAGCTGGTCTCCACCTCTGGTCCTGTTCTGTGACGTCATGCAGAGATAGCACAGAGAGAACAGACTCTTACTCTCCCTAGGATGTTTCCTGGGGTTTCTTCTCTGCTTGAGAGAACACAGGGCAATGTATCTCACAAGTGCTCTGCAGAAATACGCTGACTGAACAGGAGTGTGTCTGGAAAGGGTCATGTTCCAGTCTGATCCTGGTCATAAAAGGAACCTGCAGAAGGTTTTTAGGGGAACTGGGATAACTTTTTATTGTGGCGAGTCAGGGAAATGTCTGCATATAGTTTGAGGAAAGCCTTGGCTTAGAATCAGTCTGTAGAGGTGCCTATGTTGGGTGTATAAGAAGTCCTATAAAATGTGTGCATGGGTATATATGACAAAGGTTAAAGTGTGTGTGTGTGTGTGTGTGTGTGTGTGTGTGTGGCCTGCAATATCCTTATGTGAGCTGTTTCCCAGGCTACTAGGGAGGAGATCAGTTTCGTATTAATAACTTGGTTACCAGAGCCAGAGGAAAGAACCTGACAATTTGGATAATGCCTTTAACATCTTTTTAATACGCAATGGCTCTTGGCATTATTTTATAGCCGTGTAGGATCCCACAGCTATAGGCACACAGCTATCATGCCCTTCCTGGCTGGGTGTGGAGAGAGCCCAATTGTTCAGAGTAAGTCTGTCTTCTTGCCTCTGTCAGCTATAGTCCAGCGTTCCAGCCTCTGCCCTTCCTGATCTTTCCAAGCTGCCTCTAGTCCACCAGGTCCAATGGCTTCGTGTGCTGTCTCTCGGTTCTCGGGAGTCCCGGGCCAGCCTTCACCTCCCTCACTCTGGTTTCCGCAGAGCCTTTCTCTTCTGAACATTTCTCCCGCTCTATCCCAACTCCTGACTCAGTTTCTTAGGCAGAAATTTTATGGTTTTTTATGTGGTTTTCATTTTGTTTTTTTAATTGATTGCATATATATATATTTTTAATCATTGTATGCCCCAAGGTTCTCCTTGTCACCCATAAACCATCCCTTGTGCCCATCCCTCCCCTAACGCCACTCCCTCCCTGACTGTTCTCTTCACCTTCCTAGTCTTTCTTCTCCCTAAAAACTTGGCTTTGCCCTCGGGAGAGGAGTGTGCATCTTCCTTGTGGGTCCTTGTTCCCTCCAATTCCTCCCACCTCATCTCTAGGAATCTTCCATGACTAACCCCTGACTTGTTCATTGGTTGCCCATCTCCTGGCTCTTCTCAGTCTTTCCTAAACGATTCCCATCTTAGTTCTTATTGGTTCCGATATCGGTGTGTGACGTCGCTTGTTAGTCTTCGGACACTCTGACTTCTTGGTTCCTCGACTTCATCTCTTCCAGTGGCTGTTTTAATCCTCTGCTCTCACTCAGTGATTGATCTCCATGGTCATATCACAGACCTTGTAGGACCAGGAACTATGAACTTCCCATGATGCCACTTTCACACCTTTTATTCCTACGACCGTCTCCTCCCCCTGGGCAGGGCTGTGGATCACACTGCCTGTCACTGCCTCTTCACGCCATGTCTTCCCTGCTCAGTCAGCTTCACCTTCACACAATCAGTATAACCCCTGCTTGCCTATCCTCTGCCTGACCTTTGCTTTTCCAGGTTTACGTGGGTAAATACAACCCTCATCAAAACTACTGCCCCATCTTCTAGCCCGTGAGTGTGACGGGCATAACACATGACAGTATGGACTTGTCATCTTATAAAGTCATGACCGTGAGCATCGACTGGGTCCTTAAAACTACTTGGCAGCCAGACTGCTTCTTCCACTCAGCCACGGGTGCCTGGCAGTTCTTGAGCACTCCCTGCATAGTCCACCTCCGGGCCTTTATACCCGCTGTCCCCTCGGCCTGAAACTGTCTCCCATACACATCTGCCTTGCTTCATCTTCATCAAACACCAGCTGCCCAATGAAGCCTGATCTCTCCTCATCTTGCTGTTCCTACCTGGTACCTTGCTAGCTTGCTTTTCTACAAAGAATTGCTGTTCTAGCATAAAATAATGCATTTCCTTTTAATTATTCACATAGCCTTGTCTGTCTCTCTCTGCTTGAATGGAAGCTCCTGAAGACTAGGATTTTTATCTGGTTGGTTTGCTGGTTTTATCTGAAATGCTTAGAAATGTGTTGTCAAGTAACCGATGAATAAGTTGTATGACATTTTCTGCACATCATTATAAAAACTGAATAGAAAATTTTGAGTTAAAGATGTAACTATTCAAATATTAAAGAAAACTTTATGTTAAGCTGTATACAAATGGAAGGCTAGATAAAATCATTTAGGATGCACACTAACACACTAAATGTCTTATGATCAGTGTTCAAATCTTGGTAATGAGCTTTCTTGTTGTACCTTGTTGGAATTATTATGCCATAGTAGACACATACATAAATCAGAGGCAGGTAGAGTTGAGGAAGTAATTGTGCATGTTTTTAATTAGTGGTTTGAGGAGAACAAGTAGAAAAAATGAGTATCTTAATCTTTAGCATCTTAGTCACTAAGGTAGTTTAAAGTGGGTAGATATTTTATGTTTAATTGAGAGAGTTTAGGAAACACTGAAACAGTTACACTTTGTTATCCTATATTCATGAAACTATTAACCTGGCAGCCACATCGATTCAAAAAGGCCTCTGAGGATAAAAAAAAATTAATAAAAATAAAAAGATGCTCCAAAACCAATGCTAAAAAACTCTTTAAAAGACATTAAAACTTTAAGGTTCTCAGCAGGATCCATTTCACTTTTATTTCTGACAGTTTAGCAAGTTTAGCTGATCATTCATAGAATAACATCCAAAGACTGAAATTGTGAATATGTATGCATGAATGGTGATTTGCTCTGCGGCAAGGAAAACCAATGGACAATATGAAAGGGACATAACAGATACGTTATGAGTGTGAGAACTGGGAGTCCGTTAGGTGGGCACACACAGCGTGGCATAGTCATGGAAGCCCATGGTGCTAACTGCAGGCATCTGGCTAGGTTCAATAGATAGTGTTGCTTCAGATCGCAGGAAGTTTGTCAACTCTAGGGGGCTGCTGTGACAAAACACCAAACCTTTCAAAAGGTTTGAAAAGGTCATCTTTACTTAGAAATAATGGGGACCAGTTTGCTTCTCATTACTGATGGATTGATTAATAAGACAGCACAACACGCAAAACATTTCACCTTAGTCAAAGAGCAGATGCATGTAAAAATGAAACGAAAATGTCTTGCTGACTAAAATGCAATCTCTGGGTTATTAGCTTTTCTTCCAACGTAGATACAGTCCCTGCTCTTCGATGACTTCCAGTTCAGCAAAGGTTATAGACAAATGCACAGACAATTATATTAGAGCCTGGTTAGTCTGGTGAAGATTGAGGGCAGGGTGTGAGGGAATTGCATGTGGGTCACCTGACGCGGTTTGGTTTTTGAGAGGAGACACCTTCCTGGAGGAGGGATTTTATGTACAAATTGAGATGTCAACCGCAAGGAGGAGGAAACTGGCAGAGGAAGGTGGAGCAGTGGGTGAGACGGGGGAATGAATTGTAAGCACCTTCGGATGTGAGATGAGGAGAAATCACAGAGCAGGGAGAAAGACCCGCTAACTACACGTGTTGGGAGCAGGTAGAGTTTAGCTGTTGATCTAAGAGGAAAGTCCAACATAGAGTGGGTGGAAGCAGTTCTCTGTGGTGCTTTGAAGCCAGTGTGACTTGTTTTGTCACCTTCCTTGTCGCCGGTGGGCCAAGCCCCAGGCTCACCATCTTGCAGGTTCTTTATTGGTTCCAGCAGCCACACAGGCTGGGCAGGGCCAGGCCTGGGGTTGGGGTTTGGGGGTTGGTTAGGCTGTGGGGTCTGGGAGGAAGATGGACCCCCAGCCCCCCTAGAATCTTCACACTTTCTCTGGACTCTCTTCTCTGGCATTCTCTCACCCTGTGCTCATGTGCGTGTGTTCGTCCTCTGCCCCTTTATCCCCTCTCGCCCAGGCCCAGATGTGCACACTTACACATGCACACACCCACCTGACCACACAATCATGGGGAAGATGCCGCACCCCAGGTGCTGGCTTTGTAGACTAACTGACAAGGCTAATTGACCAACGTGACCAACTCGTTTTCCCTACAGATTCCATGAGAGAAATTAGTAGGCGCAAAAAGTATGTTAAGGTTAGAACAAGTTTATCAGACGAGATGAAATGATACAGGGAAGGTTCTGAACTTGCTTCTCATCCAAGTCCTGAGTTTTCAATAGTATTTCTGTTTGCAGACCCCGCTACTAAAGGACTTTCAGCTCTGGAGATGCCACGAGATTCCTCTTCTGCGCCTACCTTGGATGCAGGTGTGCCGGAGACGAGCAGTCACTCCTCGATGTCAAGTAAGCTTTGCTTTGGATGATCATTTCATAGGGATGTGGATTTTGTAATGTTATCAACTACATTGTTTTCAATTTTTTGCATTTTTTTTTTCGTTAAAAAAGTGTTGTTAGCTTTCTCAGGGACACTCTATTAGAAGCTCTCAGAGCTTTTCAACTCTTTTGAGCCCACTCTTGCCAACATCTGCAGTGCTGGGTAATAAATCAGTATGGTTACAGATTGGCTAAGAATCCTCATTTGTTAAGGAGTAATCACTGAACTTCATAACTCAACAAAAGATGATATATTACTCGCCTACACAGAAACCACGGAGCTGGTTCAGGGACAGATAAATAGCATGGTCTATGGCAGTGTTGCGCGGGCACCTTAATTTAATTTGCATCACCTCCGTTGCTGACAACCTTTTGTTCTAGTTTGCCATAAAATAAGTGCATCAGATATATCATGACCCCAAAATCATCAGCCCTTTTGGGTGGGAAAATGAAAATGACATGAAATGTTATCAGATCTATCGGAGACAACTATTTTGAAACTGCCTTCTGTTGCTGAACCTCAACTTGCATCCATGAGGAGTTTTAAGTTCCCTTGAGGGAGAGAGAAGGGCATCCACCTGGTTTAATCGCCATCCAGAATCACGTATTCGAAGCTGTGACTTGTTCAGAGCCTTGTTACACATGCTGGTGTGCTTGTGTTCCACGTGGCCACTGCCGGAAGACCTAGCTGGTCCTTGTTTGACCATCTTTTGACATGAGGATGATCCTGAAAAAGCAAATAAGGATTTTAATTTAAATGCTGAACTGGTAGTATGGGACAAAGTCATCATCTTCATCCTTCATTAACTCATGTGTTCATTCATTATCTGTTTACTAAGTGTCTGCTGGGTGCCAAGCATTGTATGTGGCCCTGGGTGATCAGAGGTGAATAGATAGACACCCCTTTCCCCAAAGAGTTTATAATCATGATTGTAATAAAAGCTAACATGTTTTTGGCATGTGTAATGCGCCAGGCACTGAGCTGAATGGTTTGTACACATTGTTATCTTATTTAATCCTACATCAGTGCTACGTGGCAGATATAATTGACCCCATTTTATAGAGATGGGGTCAATTTTATAGAATTTTATAGGAACCTTGAGAAACAGGTACAGAGAAGATAAATGACTTGTTCAAGTCACACAACTACTAAGTGAAACAGAGACAGGAACTGATTCATTCTAGCTAGGACTGTTTGAGTTTTAAACCCATGCTTTTTTAGTATACCACACTGCCTTATTATATTCAAACCTAAGCTATAAAGAGAGATAGAAATTCTAGGAGAAGATTTCTAAGTGGCAATTATTTGCCCTTTTGGTAACAAAGCATATTTAGTTGTGGATCTGATTGTTTTTTTAATCACAAAAAAAAACTATTTGATAACATAATAAATGTCCATTTTTTTAAGTTCATATTCTACAATCAGGGAACTATTTTCTCCAATTTTGCACAAATTATCTTTAAAAAGTGAATTCTAGTTAGAATTCTAAATTGGCTATCATCTGAGGTAGTCAAGAGGACTAAAACAGTTGGACTTCAGTGCTAGTTAAATGTGCCATTGAGTAAATGCATGATATTTATCACAATCCTAAAGTCCTAAAGGACTGAATCTAGTCCTTCTGGATTTAGCATGCCTTGTCATTAGAGTTCCACCTTTCTCCTCTTCTTATTTACAACCATGTACTGTGTAACTCTTGGTGGTGTGTTCTTGGAGACATAATGCTAGGTGATTAAACAGTCGACTAAACACTGAAGGTTTTTACTCTTAGAGAATTCTGCCGTCTTTAAAAACAATTGACAGTTGCAGAAATAGCACTGGAGATTTTAAATCCTCCCTTGAGTCTGATAGTGCTAATTTTCAGGCTCAAAAGTTTTCTACAAGATTTGTGCTTTTGATTTTGCACTTGTCAAGTGAATCATGAAATAGTGGATTTTAACAATCAACAGTAAGAATCAGATTTTTCCTATTGATGGATAATCATTTCTGTGAATTCAGTTAAGATGTACTCCAAGACACAAGAATTCCCATCACACCCCTCTTTTTTGATCAGTTTATGGTAATCATGCCATAATCACCATTAACCAAACAGCATGCTAATCACATTAAAACAAATGTTACATTTCACCAAGTTGCTGCCTTGGGACCATGATTGTGAGACCTGTTGATGACGTTTGACAGACTGTCCAAGGCCTATGCAATCATCCTTCTTCCAGGGCATGTAGTCCAGAGCCTCAGTTTTTGAAACTGTCCTTTTAGGAGAGTGGATGACCACAGTTCTCAATGTCTGGCTGTTTGGGATCGTGTAGGAAAGGGACATCGGAGATGCCCTGCCTTTCCCGCCAGGCTGGTGGCTGGAGTCGGTGGGTCTGCTCTCCAGGTGGTTGCTTTCTCACACAGCAGTCCACCAGCACACGTGCTTTTCATTGTTTGGCTGGTTTGCCAGTGTTCATAACTTGACATTTCATTGGTGGGTATTTGTCATTGCTTGACAGTAGGATTGAACTGTGACCACTGTTTTCTAAAACACTATTTTCTATTCTATCTAAAACCAGATAGAATCTATTTTGAAAATGTTTGAATCATACTTTTCAAACAGTAGACAGAAGCTCATAGAGAGATTGAAAACAACATTGACTTTGGAGTCATGTTTTAGTTTTATGATCAACCACCTGATCGATGGTTGGCTCCAAGTCACAAAATTTCATTTGCTTCAATTTCTCTAAAAATTGGGGTTGATATGTACTCTCCTCCAACACACACACACACACACGCACACACACACACGCACACACACACCCCTCATACACAGAAGAAGCACCTGGGAATATAATGGAGACTAAAACTTTCGCTGCACAAGCTCCATTCAAGAAGGTTGAGCTATAATTTCATAGTAGTAGTTCCTGTCCAGAATTCTTTTTTGGACCAAAGCAGCATATATAAGTAAAAAGGTCAGTACAAATCATCATATTCTTGATCACATATTTCCAGGATATAAATAAGTGCTTACGGGCACGGTGTCTTTCTGGTGGAGAAAGGCAGCTGGGGTAGCGTGGTACCTGAGGTTTTTGTTGGGATAGATGCCTAAAGTTTGCCAGCAGTCACGCGTAGCGAATGAAGGTTCAGTTAAGCGTCTCTATGGATGTGTGGAGCCTTGGTGTGCTGTGGACATTGATTCCCCCTAGTAATCATCTCCTACTTTCCTCCATTTAGCTCAGTATAGGCAAATGAAAAGGGGATCCCTGGGAGCTCTGACAATGAGCCAGTTAATGAAGCGACAGCTGGAACATCAGTCTAGCGCCCCCCATAACATCAGCAACTGGGACACTGGTGGGTCAAGCTTTTTCTTCCTGTTTTAACTCTCATGCTAGTTAATACCACTTTCTCTGTGTTCCCTGCCCCTTGTTAAGGCATAGATTTTTCACTCCTGCTCTGTGGTTTAAATAAGTTAAAAAAAAAAAAACCTAAGCTAATTAATAAGTTTATGTAAACTTTCCAGTTGTTCTAGAGGCACCTGTTTGTCCAGCTAGGCGGTTCAGTCATTTTTTTTTCCCTCTGAGACCCAGACCTCAGATATTAGGCTATTTATCTGGAGTTCAATGATGTACATATATGTAAAGGAGTGGCTGAAACGATGATTTCACAATGCAAATTAAAAAACAAAAGACCAGGTGACTAATAGTCTCTGTTTTATAAAATATAAAGGCCCCCAAATGAGGGAGTATTAATAGTAGTAATAAAAATAATGATAACTGTCAGATTCATGACATCCTATCTGCGGTAGGGCTGGGAATATGAGCTCTGTGTTTTAGTTAGCAGGGTCAGGTTGCAGCCGCACACCCTCATGCTCATACGATGGAACTGCATCTAGCCTCAATTTTAAAGTAAGATTGGACTCCCATGACATGTCTATTTTAAACATGATCACTGCATTTCCCAAACTTTGTTACCACGTTCTGTACATGTACAACTTCCTCAAGCCAGCAGTACTGCCAATCCTTCTTTTTTAAGTGCCCGCCTTTCCTTTTTTTTTTCTTTTAAATTTAAATGGGTCATTTGAGTTATAAGATCATACATGTGAAAGCTCTTTGAGACATGCACGCACTGTGAAAATGTCAGCATTTCTTACTGGGATGTGCTTTGGGGGTCCAGACTATCTTAGTATGTTGGCTAGTATTTTCTGGCTACAGTCGTGTGAGGTTGTTTTTAAAGTCCTTCCACAGGACCAGGAATTGTAATGCCACCAAAGAGACTGATTTTTTCCCCCCAGATCATAATACTTACATAAATTTCATCTTATCTCCCTCCCCCCGATTACTTTTCACAAAATAAAAGAGAGAGCTAGTCAGGATAGCTTCATCTCACACATGGCATGCAATCCTACATTTGACGTAGTTTCAACTTTCCTGGTCTTCATCAACATTCTTAAGATTTAAAAAGTTTAGTGTTTTCGCTTCCTTTCATTGATAAATGGTGGTAATGAAGTGGCTGAAAGTCAACAGACAAAGGAAACAGGAGAGAGAAACTGGGTGACCAGGCCTCTGAGTTGACTGGGCTTGGAAGAGGACCTTCTCTCTTTACTGAGATAAAGTTATGTAAGGAGCGAAAAATAGAAGCATTTGTTTGGTTAGTTCTCTGATAATTAAATGCCCAGCTTCTGTTAGGTTGACCTGGAGCTCCAGAGAATGTTTTACCATGCTACTGTTTTCTGTAGCAAGTAGCTCAGCCTAAACAAATTATTTTAGATTCTGACTACAATTACAACCTAATTTGACCGAGTCAGTAAAGTTATAAAAAGGCAAATTGATCTCAATTTGCAATCCAAATTTTAATCTAAAAAAATCTACATGCTGCCAAATAACCCATTTAATTGAATTTTTCACTCTTCAACCAAATTTCAGCCTTGCTCATGTCATCCTCGTTTCTCATTTGATACTTCCATGTACATGCTGTCTGAATCTCTTTCAACTGAGTCTTCCTGGGCTTGTTGTCCATTCTCCAAGTTGGTTCTCCAGTCATCAAGTCTTCCAGAGTTTCACCTCAACATTCCTTTCTCTGCTAGTAAAACTTCCCCCCCCAAGTCCGAGATTAGAGATGAGTAGATGAATGTGTAGGTGGCATGTCACTTACACCACAGGCTATTTCAGTCACTTGCTCATCTTCAGAGCACACCCTGGGTCATAAAGACACACCACGAGAGGCAGTTTCCTAAAACATGGGTCACGATCGATTCATTTCAGCATGCACCTGCTCACGGAATATCTGCCTCTTCTCCACCCATGTACATCTGATTGTACAGGCTTGCTTCTCTGCCTCATCCTTCATACAGAACAGATGTTCCTGATGCATCACTTCACCCACCCTGCCCTGGCTCCCTTCCCCTGTGCTTCACCCCTCAGCCAGATGCCTGGCCTTTCCTTGCTACCAGTTCCACGTTTCCTGTACGACCTTCCTGGCCACCGCCCCAAATGATTCCTTTTGTATTTGTTGATTTGCATAAAGCACTTCTTTTATGGCCCCTACATTAGCCTTTCATTATTGTTTCATTTCATAACAGGAGATTTGGGCTTTGAACTTCTCTGGGCAGTGGGGCAGGGAAGCTGGGCTCTTCAGGGATGGTTTTAGACACTTCCCTGCTTTCAATTGCATTTCATATACCTCAATGGCAGGTTTGTAGCGAAACTGCAGAAACCCTACCCTAAAAGATAGGATGCTTCCTGTAAATGATAGTAATAAACAACAACTAGAGAAATGGCCCCAAGAGACTTTTGGTTTCATTCTTGTGCTGTGAATTCTGCTAAATTGACCGCATTGAAGACTGAACTGCTCTATTTATCCACAGAACAGATACAGCCTGGGAAACGCCAATGTAATGTGCCAATGTGCCTCAACCCTGACCTGGAGGGACAGCCGCTGAGGATGAGAGGTTAGTTGAATCACAGCATCTCAGATGGCAGGAGTTGAGAGAGACCATGTGTGTCAACCATCATGTGCGTTCAGCCCTGTGCATGCTGAAACCTTCTTCGACAGCTCTGTGAGGTGGACCCAACTTTTGCTCAAAGGTTGGATCTTTGGACCAATTGGATTCTGGACCCAACTTTTGCTCAAAGGTTGGATCTTTGGACCAATTGGATTCTGGGTTCTGAAGACCTGGAGCACAGGACATCTCATCTTTGAACATTGCTGACAGAAAGTTCTTCCTTCTAGTGATTGTCTAACTCTTGGGACCATGTGAAACAAACCCAGTCTCTCTCATAGAATTTTTAAGACATTTTAAAATAGCCATCCATTGCTCATGCCCTCAGTCATTTCTAGATCGCACACCCTTGAGTTATCTGTATTCCCCCTGATACGTATCAGTTTTCCATTTTATCCTGAATATACTTCCTAAGATTATATGTGTTCTCTCTAGAATGTTGAGATCCTAGCCAAATAGTTTCTTTTTGACTATCTGAAGTGGCATTAAATGAACACTTGACTTGTGCAGCTCAGAACAGCATGCTGGGAATAAATCTATGCCAAGATCATCTGAATATTTATTTTAAAATTCTCCTCATGGCTAATTTTCATTACTTTTGTTCTTTTTTTAATTCAGAAAGTAGATTAACCTATTAGTTGTAAAAACAAAACAAGACAAATGAAGCGATATAAACAAAAAAAACCCAAAATGAATTATGACCATATCTTCCAGCTAGTCCCTAAATCAGCAGACTTATTATTCTGGACATATCTTTCTTCTAATGTTTCTTAGAAATGAGGTGAAATTTATCTCCAGTTCTTGGCCAACATTATTTGGCAATGAGTAGCAGTTTCAGTCCTTGTGTCTAATGAGACTGGACTCCTCTCATTTATGGCTCGAGCTCAGGATGATGGAACAGATGCTGAGGTTTGTCTGTGACCTAGCGATGTGGTCAGTGGCAGCAAAAGTTGAGTGAGGTAAAGGGAAGAATGGCAAAAAAAGTGAATCTCTTCTGCTCTTCGCTATTAATTACATTGACGCAGCTAGGAGACTAACATGTGCAAGTGTGCTTCCCAAACTGACCAAGACCTTTTACTTTTTCCCCGACTTCCATGATTCCCAAAAGGATTAAGATCTCTAGCTTTGAAGTTAGGTTTCCAGGATGATGCCCTCTTTATTCGAGTGTTCGGGAACCTTCTATTTCTGTTTCTAGTTTCATGTAGAGCATGTTCTCGGTGTTCGGTAGGAGAACCAACAGTTCAGAAGCGTTGCCAACATTGGGGGGATGATGGGGCTGCCTCTGGTATTGTAAATGTAGCTGTGATTCAGCTTTAACAAAAGTAGTTGAAGTTTATAGCTTCCTTTTAGAGCCCCTCCCCCCTGCTATACACTATCGTTGCTTTCACATCATTAGCAGTATTCAGAAATCCATTGATTCGGCTAATGGTGCCTCATGGAGGGTTAATGCCCAATAATGTTACCTAACTTTTATAGATGACCTATAGATGACCTCGCTTTTAGAGATGACCGCCATAAATACTGCATCATGCTTCCTGTTTTGCCATATGGAAAAACTTTTTAATGCTATTATCGAAAATACTTATTCTTTGGCATTTGTAGTAGGTACTGATTAGTTTGAAACCACTTTGATATCTTTGATTCTCTCCCCTTTCTTGACTGTAATTACTAAACAGTAAAGATTAGCAATAATCTTCTGAAGGTCTTGACTCAGAAGTTTCTTTTTAAAATCAATTTCACATCTTTTGAGGACGACTGTACATATTGCCCTAGCTACTATGGGCTGAATTTTTCAACTTTTAGCACAGACATTTTGGTACTTGGTAGATATGTTCAAGAACTGTGGAGTTTGGAGGTTAAACTCTTGTGTTTGGGTCATGCTGTTTACTATACAGTTTAATAATCAGGCATGTCTTCTTTTATCTTTAGCCAGTTCTTGTCTTCTCTGTTAAATCAGTTTATACATGTGCTTCTAATAAATACTTCTGCTTCCACTTGAAAAAAATCTTTATAAAACAATTGGAGGTCTTTGTTAACGATACACTTAGGTACACTCAGGAAACCATATATTTCAAAGGTAGCTGATAAATAGAACAATGGAATTTGGATTCCCATTTGGGAATCTTTGGAATGAGGTGAAGATATTTGCAGATATTTTGTTTTGCTATTGAATCTGAAGATTTCCTGCTTCTCATAAACATAGTTTGTAGCTTTGATCAGGCAAGAAAGTCTATGTAGTACGGAAGCATTTTGGCTTTTCAATGCTTTTGATAACCTTGCCCCCACCCCCATCCCCTTATATGGAAACAAACATACTACCCAGTTGCCCTGGTTTCTAAAAATTTTATGTAAAGTCTTTAGGAACCGATTCACGGAATCTTTTTTTCCTTCTCCTATTTAAGATCATAGAGTTTTGTTTTCCAGCACCAAGCTACCAAGTCCTTGATGAGAAACCAATTCTTTAATGACTACAGGCTTTTTGCCTTCCTTCCTGTATGAAGAACACAGAGCCTCCCTACTTTGTAGAAGTAGCGCTGCTCTAGATTGTCACTTTGGGGTTCTTTCTGGAGGGCCTCATAGTCACAGTTTCTAAGGAATCTGTCCAGCAATGGTGTTTTTTCATGGAAACAGTTTCCTGACTCTCCAGATTTACTTACCGCTGGGAGCATTTGGCCAAGGTTCCACTTCAGATTTCCTAGAAGACATCAAAACCCAAAGTTTCAAACACTGATATCAATGAACTGAAACTACACTGATGATCTCAGAACTTAATATTTTTCATTCATAAGTATTTCAGTTTGAAAAATGAAGTCTTTGCACTTGGGTTTATGGTATTAGTCTCTAAAGTAGAAAACTGTACTTACACTTGTTAGCTCAAATAGCTCACCCTGCATGGGTTGTGGAGTTTCGGAATCATACTCACTTCCCAAATTAATAATATTTGAGTGTTGGTTTGCATTTGTAGCTTCAGAGCTGCAGCACAGTATATGGGGGGCTTCCATGTGTGCCTACCAAGGGCTGTCACTCGTTTAATGGTACCTTTGAAGAGCTTGCCCCCACACTGATTTTTTTCATCTTTGTCCTGTTAAACTGCTGGTTCACCTGAATGCTTTCTGATGATTTTCCAAAGGGAGAGACAGGAGCCCAGCTCTTACGACATATGAACAGAAACAAATCACAATTTTCCTCAAATTTGTTTTCTTCTTGAGGGCTTGTTGCAGTGCTGTGGAGCTGCTCAGGTCATATCACTATGAATGTGGACCATTTAGTAGATAAGAATGGGGTTTTCCTAGCTGCCCCCCCCAGCTTTGTTCTTCGTTCACCAGTTGTCTCTTTGCACTTCCCCAGGTGCCACTAAATCCAGCCTGCTGTCAGCGCCCAGCATAGTGAGTATGTTTGTCCCAGCACCTGAGGAATTCGCAGACGAGCAGCCAACGGTGATGACAGACAAGTAAGCGCAGTTCTTTTATCACCATGTTTCTAGGATGTGTTTGCTCACTGCTGTCCTGAGATGGTATGAGAGGAGGCATGCAACGTTAGAAGCTTGTTTGTTCTTAGATGGCTGTAGCCATGGTGTTGGTAGGCATTTGCCGGTTTAGTAACGCAGCATCATACAGGCAACTTCCGCTTATGCCATGGCTTTTCCCCTTTTTAATTCAGATGGATGCAGAGAACATCTGCTTACTGATTATTCCAGTATAATTTCAGAGGAATAATCCCCAAACCAGAAGCTTCAAGTTATGAGGATGGGTCTAAGTTTGGGACTCGATTCTATTCCTGTCAGGACAACAGAACCAGTTCCTTAATTTCAAGACGGTTGTCCCATCCTGGCTTGTCTGCCTTCGCTATGTCCGGGATTCTTCAGGACAGATTCTAAGTGCTTTTGCTGATCACGAAAGGCTCTTTCCATTGTAATGGTGTGATCTTCCCACTGCTTATCAGGAGCTCTCTCCACAGCCTCTTACTTTCTCTAGAATATGTCCAGTGTATTTTCTCTGTGATTTCACTCTATACGTTCTCTTCCTGGTGAACTCCTATACATGCTTCAAGACCCAGCTTCAAGAATTGTTTTCCTGATTCCAAAAGCCAGGATCAGTCATGCTACTTTCCGAGTTTCCATCGCAATTGATAGAGCTCTCTGCTCTACTGCTTATAACGTATTTTGATAACTTAAGTCATACATGCTCAGGAAAAACTGGGCGTTCCTTGGGGCCTTTTCTTTTAAGCTCACAGTGCATTGTATGGGACACAAATGACTGTTCAGTGAATGTGATAAAGAAGAATATAGAATTTAAAGTCTGGAGAGATCCCTTTGGATTAGGGACATTTCCTGGTAAGGTTGGTCCTGATCTCTACCCTGTGGTCTGTTTCTATGCCTATAGCGTGGTAGGCGCTGGAGTCTCCTGTCTCATTAGTGTGGGAACGCTGACCTTCTTCTGGGGGGGGGGTTCATAAGATGCACCAGAAGTTGTTGTGTGTAGTTTTATTATACCTGGAGACCACTGTTTGCTCTCATAGAAAGTATTGCTCTGTTTCCTTTGCAGGTGCCATGACTGTGGGGCCATTCTTGAAGAATACGACGAGGAAACTCTTGGGCTGGCCATCGTGGTCCTCTCCACGTTCATTCACTTAAGTCCAGACTTGGCTGCCCCGCTATTGCTGGATATCATGCAGTCTGTGGGAAGGTGAATACTGGCCTCTGTTCTGTTGGGTAGGGAGGAGCCTTACTCAATCCATATCTTGAAATGAAAAGCTACCATTTCAAAGGTGAAATGGTTACCGAATAGAGGCTTGATATGTGTGGGATCAGCTTAGAGTAATGTTAAAAACGGAATGGACCCATCTTTCGGCCACATACCACAGCTGTGCCACGTTGTCATGAGACACAATGCTGGGATGAGACTAAAGAAACCGCACTAAGAAACTCTTCTTCTCTCTTACTCCGTGAGCTAAAGTAGCAAGAGCTCAGAACCATGCTAGTTCATAGGAAGCACGTGATATTAGCTTTCTTGATCTGTTCTAAAATGGGCTCTCTGGGCAGTTTGTAATCTTAGGGTGCCTCAATTATGCAACGTGGGGCACATTCATGTAAGGGGAGAAATGGAAATAAGCAGTTTCAAATTTCTGACTCATAAAAAGGACAGATGCACACATTTGGGGGAGAGGGATTCGGATTCAGCCTGACAAAGGGAAGAGTAAGGTTAGCTGCTTTCAGAATTTTCGAGCTAAGAAAATTCATTAGTAGAGAGGACATTAGAAGAAAAATAGTATATTTCATGGATATATATTGGGTTCAGATTCAGTGATATGCTATAGTCCTAGTTTACACAATTTATAGGAGAGGTTGAATTAAATGCCACACAAATGAATTAAATTCCCAGTCTGTACCAACAGGTGCTGCAGGCTGTAGGGCACTAGAGCTAGCTAGTGCCTTTAGTTACTTAGTCGCTTAGCTGTTGAAGAGGACAGTGATGTATGGAATAACTTAAGTAGTCATACAAGATAGGAGCTAAGTGCTATAATGAGTGGTAGTATAGATATTCACAAAGGAAATTTCTTAAGAGAAGGTCTGTGTGGAGGTAGTAGGGAAAAATTTGATCCTGCAAATTCCTGCAGGAAGAATGAATTTTCAGAGCTAAACTTAAGTTTCTTTTTGAACGGAGAAATGTGAATTTCAAGTTAAAGACAAACAGGAAAGCATTAAAACCCCCCTCAACTCCCCCAATATTTCCATAGTATCCTTGGGAGTATAAAAGATGGTATAACTATTCTGTTACATAGAAATCACCAGTGTAACCAAAAGTAGGCTGATGAGCATGGGGAGATGGGAGATAAGGGAATTATTTAAGTCCTTGACTTTTAGTTAATCATAGTAACTATGGAATAAATATATCTACTATCAGGAATACTGTTGAATTAAGAATTCTTATTGTCATGGTCATGATTTCTACCAGTATTATTTTTCCCTTTTAGAACAGATTGTTGTCCTAGTCAGTTACCATCTCCTTGAAATAGCCAATCTAAGTTATTGTGTTGAGGGCTTTCACTTTGTTTTCATTTTAACAAAAGTGAGAAGTTCTTTTCGAATCCTGCTGTTAGGATAGATGGATAGATAAGAGCTCTAGAGTTTTGAGGCAAAGGAAAAACTCAGAGATATGCTTACATATACATATATTTAAATCTCTACTTCCTTCCAAGAGTCAGGGGCAGCAAAGCAAGCTACCACAATCTTAGCAAGAAAAGTCTAGTCACCAAACCTACCAAGAAAACAGATTCGCATCTTTCTGGGTTTCCTTGCATGACTCAGTTCCAGATAAGACATTGTGGGGCATAGAGTTCCCAGACACTATTCCTAGGGTGTCCTAAGACTATGCTGGCATAGCAGAACCCTTTCATTTGCCAACCAGGCCTTTCTACATGCTTTTGTATTTTGCCCTCTTAAAATAGATTGATCTATTTTCCTAGGCATAGCCTCAATATCACATTTGCTATACCTGAAATGACTGTATATCTCATCTGCCAGTGTTTATCAACTTACTGTGGCGCTATGAGCGTGAGGCTCATAGCTAAAGAATTCGGGAAGGGTCTCTGGTACAAAGAGTTGCTCAACAGGCTCTTGGCTTGGTTCATGCTTGTAAATATACCTGATGCATTCTCCTTATTTGTGTCTTCAACACACTGATCAAGACATGTTCATATAACCCTACCAGTTTAGTACATTCTCTCCCCAATGGTAACATATTAAATATTTTCCATCATACAGAACTGGGTAATTATACTTTTCAAAAATTACTGTATATTTTAATAGTTACTCAATATGTCATCATTTCAACCCAGCAATTGGTTGACAAATGCCCGTTCTTTATTTTATGATCTGCCAGAGCTTATACAATGTGTGTTAGCAGCTAGGTTTCAGAGACTATATATGAAGAAATGAATTTTGAGTTGAACCAAAATGGGTGTGGACTGGGTCAAATGTTGTTCTGATACCCATCTCACCTGGCTGCGGATTGTAGGTTGACTGGATGGTATTCAAGAAACTTAGTGGACAGCTTCTCTGTGGAAATATTGGCCTGATGCAGAAAATAGGTCTTTCGGGTCAGTTCATTGGAACCTTAGAGACTGACCACCGAATGTGCCTCAATTCTGGCCGAGGGAATTGTCAACAGTTCTGCATGTCTCCCCTTCATAGGTTGAGCCACAGTGGCCCTACTTCAGTACTCAGGCATTTCATCATGAAAACCTAAGATAACCTCATGATTCTTTATCTCCTAGATTGGCATCCAGCACTACTTTTTCCAATCAAGCAGAAAGGTAAGGTCCTCAAATGAACCTAAATCTCATTTTCTTTCTTGTTCCCTGTGCAAGTTCATCCTGCTTCTGCAATGCTAGCATGTGCACATGGGAAGAATGATACTGTTAGGTTCAGCCCCAGCTCCAGAGAGCACACGTGCCTTTTCCATCCACACTTCCATGCATTCATCCTTGTGTGCATGCATTCATCTTCGTCAACAAATACTTTGAAGCCCACTTTGTGTCAAGCACTTTGCTACTTAGGTTTCAAAGTGATTCCCACCCTCCTAGGACTTGGTCTAGTGGGAGGCAAACATGATTAATACTTGAACAAACTTAATCATGGTAAATAGTTCCAAGCCTCATGATGAAATAGTGGGGCAGACAGCAGTCCTTCATTGAATAAGTATTCATGGAGGGCTGCTAGGAACTGAGGAATGCAAAACTGCAGCTCCTGACTCTCCTGAAACTTCTAGTTGATAGAGGAGCAGACAGCAATTGACCACCACCCTCCCTGCAGTTTTCCTGGGGAAACTTCCTCTAGCTGGTGACTTCCTGTGAGGATCTTACCAAGAGTCCTCTCTCTGCACAGGGAACTCGGAGCTTGCTCTGGGCATTTCTGATTCTCTTCTTGGGGCCTTCTTCAGCTCATTGATGACAATGACAGTAAGAGGCTGCATAGGGGGTGGCGTGTCACCGCGCTAAGATGTCCTTGCATGCGGGAACTCTGCTGGTGGCTCCACGACCTCTTGTCATCTCTCCCGCTCTTCCCCACACAGCATGATGGTTCCAGGCAACGCAGCGGGAGTGGCCAAGCAGTTCCTGCGCTGCATCTTCCACCAGCTGGCACCCAATGGCATCTTCCCGCAGCTGTTCCAGAGCACGATCAAAGGTAACCCCTTCCCTACCTCCCACCCCAGGGAGCCAGCCACCCTCTCCCCCCCCCAGCCCAACCCCTCTAAACCTGCCACTTGACTTTCCAGATGGGACTTTTTTACGGACGCTGGCCACGTCTCTGATGGACTTCAACGAGCTGAGCTCCATTGCTGCGCTCAGTCAGCTCCTGGAGGTAGGTGCGCGCGGAGGACATTCGATGTTCCCGCCAAAATTGCAGCTGCGGCAGCAGTTCCACGTAGATGCAATGCAGGTCAGCAGTAAATTCAAAGCTTTGAATTGGAAAATTGAAGCTGAAAACGTTAACTGACATCCCCATTAAACGCTCGTGGGCACCCGCCCCCCAGAGTCCCCAGCCGGCCGGTAGCTTCCTCGACTGTCTTGGTGGGCTGGGGTAGTACAGCACGCACGTCTCGCGATACCTGAATCCCAGTCTCGAGTCTCCCGGCATTTCACGACATCTTAAGACTTGGGATTCAAGACCTGCTGGTCTGCTGTATCGCGAGACTTAGAATCAATGGCTGACCTATGGAGTTTTCGTCTTATCGCGATATTTGGATGTACGACTGGGTCTGCTACTCATCTCTTCCTTCAATTAGTTTTAAGGGTTGGCACGTGGCCGCGGATAACCTGCCGTGTCTGTAGTCCTAACGTTTGGCCTTTGGCGGGGACTCTTCCATTATCACTCATTGCACGCCTCACCGAGTCAACCATCATCCACATTTCCCCTTTAATTTATCTTTTTCTTTATGATTAATTTATTAATTTAATTTATTAAATTAATTTGTTCTTTATTATTACTTTTTCTATTTCTTTATTCTTACCGGCCACAGAAGATGTGGTTGGCACACATGTTGTGGGACTAGGTTTTGAAACCGACGTTCTTCAAATAGTGATATGAATTCCTATGCTATTGGCGGCAGTTGATTGTCAATACTTTTGTTTTTAGGGCCTAAATAACAAAAAGAATTTACCAGCAGGGGGTGCTATGATACGCTGTTTGGAAAACATTGCTACTTTTATGGAAGCTTTGCCCATGGATTCTCCCAGTAGCCTTTGGACCACAATCAGTAATCAATTTCAGACATTTTTTGCCAAGCTGCCTTGTGTTTTGCCTCTGAAGGTAAGTTGAATCCAGGCTTTCGTTTTAAATGACTTTCTCACTGTCTGCAGACAGTCTGCTTAGAGAGGATCAGGGTTTTGAGCGATGTATTGTTTCCTAAAGAACTGGAACGAATCTCTTAGCTGGAGAGTAGAAAGTGTTATTTGCGTTATTCTCCCCAGTCTTACAAAATGACAGCAACAGCAGTGGGAAATTTGACTTAGTCCGTTTATATTTCCAGTTCATTATTGAAAAAAGAAAGGTATTTTTTCAATTGGATAGTAAATAAATGCATAAGTAAATAAATCATTTCCCTAAAAGAAGACTGGACATAGAACATAAATCTTCAGTTTTAGAGAATTTTCTGAGGAGAGTGATTGTGTGTTTGTAAAGTGCTTCCAAGACCAAGATAATTCTGTTTGACTGCTTTACCAAAAACCGAACCCTCCCTCCTCCCTCATACCACTCTCCAAGAATAACACAGAGGGTACTTATGGGAAATTTTTCAGTCTAAGGAATCTTAACACATTCCCATTAAATGTGTAAATACAATCCTGTACTGTTAAAACTGGAAGAGACTTATAAAAGCCATCTTTACTGATGCGCCCTTTTTCCAGATGGAGAACTGCAAATTTATAAAAGTGACTATATTAGAAATCAAATATCTTGACTCATAGTCCAGTATTCTTTTCACTAATAGACTCCTAGGAGCCCTTCTAAAGGAGAAGAGAGTTGAAGGTCCCATATAGCAGGGAGGAAAAGGAGGCGACCTTGAACTTCACTTGCTCCACAAAATTTATGTGCTTTATGCATATGACAGAAATACTTAGCAGTGAACAATATAAGTCTCATAATGATCTGACAATTGAAGCTACATGCCATCAGCACTACTGCTGAAATGAGTGTTATAAGTATGTAAAATGCTTTATAAAGACAAAACATTTCTGATAATGACTTTTTTCAAATTGGCACATTTGGAAAATATGACCCCCAAATCAAGTCCATAGTGTGATAATTCAAGGACCTGTAGCTAGATGTGTGCTGTTCTTTAAAAGTTACCATGAAAAGCAGGGATACTGAGAGCTTTACCACCATCTTTCACATCCTGTGATACTTGTCTACCCATTATTCTGGAGTAGCCAAGATCTAAGCAAAAAGGACTGTGTAGCCAAGTGTATCTGTAGCTACTGTATGTGTGGACAATGACGTGCAGGCACTCAATATGGTGACATGAAACATTTTGTCACTGGAGAGTCATTCAGGGACATTGTTAAGGGCACATGCTTAAGGGAAGGGTTGAGACAGGCACAAGACCAAATGCCTATAGGCAGATGCTATACTCAGAGTAATTAATTTGAACACCGATCAGTGGTAAGCATTGCCGGTGTGACAACTGGCAGGTCTAATTTGTGACAATCGGCCCTGCCATAAGAACCCTGACTGCAGAATTTAAGGGTAGCATGAGATAAGGTGATACAATCAAGAGAGTCTGAAGAACTGAAAAGCATGGGCTCTTGTAAGGGTCCCTGCTTCTTCCAGCCAGTTGTCATGTAGGACTGCTGGTCATGTGATGTATGTGGCTCTTTCCATTTTTTTTCAAGCTATTTCCTGATTTTAAAAACACTGCAGGAACCAGATGAACAACTTGTTTTCAGCTCCTGGTTTAAGGTTGTGGAAATGTCACATTGATCATGTTAAATGAACTATGGTTCCCTTAGAATCTACTTGTGAAGTGCTTTTAGGAATTATGTAAAAAGTTCCCCAGCTACATCAGATCTGGGTACTACTTCTGATCACTCTCTGCTTTGTTTTCAATCTCTGGGGAAAATAGAAGGTCATTGAAAAACCTTCTATAGTTTGTTCTCATCAGTTAAGAGATGTGAATCTCAAACTTCAGTGTGCATCCTTTTCCCTGAAGAACTTTTTAAAGAAGCAGCATTTTGGGCCTTCTACTGAATATTTCTGGTTCAGTAAGGGTGGGTCCTGAGGAAGTACATTCTAACAAATTTCCAGGTGATATAGCTGCCATGGGTTTAGGGATTCTACCCCGAGGATCGCTGCTTAGTTTATAGTATCTTAAAGGGGTTAATATTGCAGCTGTAGGGATTTCTGTGTAGTTGTGATACTTTTACAGTGTTAAGTAATATCAGTGTTTGTTCTTGTACCATTTTGCTCCAACCCCAGTAAACTCAATTTTAAGAGTTCAATATGGAATCTTGCCAAAATAGAACTCTTAATAGCTTTGTGAGGCATGATTTTCTCTTGTGGAAGTTTTACTACTTTCCCCCAACTTCTTGTCATGCCTTTTAGTAGCAGAGAAAGGGCAGAGGAAACTGGTTCTTATTGTACTATTAAGCCTAATGGCTTTAAAATAGATTCTAATGGAGCTAAATCGTTTTTTTTTTTCCAACTTGACCTTTTACAAACTAGTGTACCTCTTTAGAGTTGGGATGTGATATCTACAAGTCTGTCCATCCATCTGGACTTTTATTCAACTCTTTATCTGATTTAATTCTGGGACTGTTTCTGTGTGAAGTTGTTCAGAGGCTACGTTTGATAATTTAATTGTTTAATATTGTTTAGTTAAAAAAGTAAACCTGAGAATGACTTTTTTCCAATGGGAATATATGGCAAGGAAAACTGTAAAGAGGCAGCTGTAATTTTTTAGTCTTTTTAAGGAAATGCTGATATAAAATAGATGCAGCAGACTCTAAAGCAGGGTGTTAACTTTTACCTTCTTTCATTGTTTGCTCACAGTGTTCTTTAGATTCCAGTTTAAGGATTATGATTTGCCTCTTGAAGATACCCTCGACCAATGCCACACGGGTATGTATGTTTCTGAAAAACATAACCAGCTGATTATGCACTTCTTTTCGAATCTAAAAAGTCAGGCCTAGGATAGTACTGAAGAAATGGTTGCTGGAGGCTGAATACCTCACATCTACCCTTGTCTCCTCATGCTGGACCTCCATTGTCTGGTATGAAGTGCTCTGATAGACCATTAAAAGAAACTGGTCCTCTTATTCCTCGACCAGCCTCCTTTCCACTAATTCTTCTAAATACAGATCTCATTGTGTTGGTTCTGTGATTTAAAATCTTTTGATAACTTCTGTACTCTCAAGAGTACTAGCTCAGAGAATTTCTTTAAGATTTCTTACATGAAAAGCACTACATGAGTTTCTGTAGGGAATCCAAAAGACTTAGTTCTTATCAGAGCAGCTAACATGACAAATGCATTTTTGTACCAGTAAGGAAAGAGGATCACAAAAATGTTCATGTCCTTTTGAGGCGAAAATTAAAACACAAATTTCTTGGAAAAACCACCTATACCTATCGAGATATTATTTATAATAACATGTGACCAGTGGCATTGAAGTGAATGCTTATTAAGAATCAAAGAGCGCTAACATTTTCTAGACATAGTGACTGAAAACCAAGGATTGTACATGTGAAAGGTCTCAATGAAGCAAACCTAGTTTAGGTTTGTGTCTGTTAGGTGGTGTGGTTTGGGATGACTTACGATTCTTCCTGACTACCTTCTTGTAAACCCATGTTTGCACATCGCGCATGTGTTGACTTGAAAATCTGCAAAGTCTTGACTGCAAAAGTTGAGATGGAGTTAAAATCATGGCACTAATTAATTAATCCTGTCTTCTTTCCACTTGTGCCTCCGGGAGGTTGCCCTGGAGCATGGGTTTCAGCCGCATCACATAACTGCACAGCCTTAGGAAGGTTACCTGCCTGCTTTCCTGCCTCAGCTGCCAGAGCTTCAGAGGTTGGCATGTGGGTCAGAAGCACCAGGATGGAGAGCTTCCTGACCCAGAGGCTTTCACACATCTTCTTTAATTTCGACAGCTCTGCTGAAACGGAGGCCATCATTAGCCTCATTTTACAGAGGAAAAAATTAAGTCCAGAGAGATTAAATCATGCTTCTAGGTCACAGCTAGAGTTCAAAAACATCCCCGTGGGAGTCCAGAGCTTGCATTACTAACTGTCATACCCTTCCTAGGATAGTTTCAAAAAACTTGAATGAGAAGGTAAAGTCTAGCTGACTCGGACCGACACTTAGTGGTGCCCAATACTTGTTTTATGTGACTTAAGGAAACATCTGACTCTAAAACTGACTGCAAATGGGATTCTCATGGGGAAACCAAAATAGACAGTCCTTTCTCGAGAAGCAGCAGCAGAAGCAGGCTCCTGAGGAGTTTCATCAAAGGGAGCTGTGCTCTAGTGCTGCCATGAAAGGATGGCCAGCTTCCAGGGGAACTGAGTCCACAGGTACTTCAACTGTCTGAGGAATGAGGGCAAGAGCCCAGCGTAAGCCTCAGCGTCTCACTGCGTGGGGTCAGCGTAAGGCTTGGGTCGGAGTTAGGCAGGTATTTAAATGGCACCACCTGGAAAGATAGATGATTTTTAAGCAACAAAATGATTCAGTCGTGTCCTTTGAGCCTGTGAGTGATGGTGCCGGCCCTGCTCCGGTGGCCACCTGGCAACAGATTTAAACGAAGGAAGGTTGACCCTCTTACATGCTTTTTTAAAATGACATAGTCAGCCATTGATTTTGTTTGGCCTCTGTTTCATTGCAGAGTTTGTTGGAGCCGTTCTCAAAGCTGCTTAGCTTTGTGATTCAGAACGCCATCTTCACGCTGGCCTACCTGGTGGAGGTGTGTGGCTTATGTTACCGGGCGTTCACGAAGGTAAGGATGCAGACTTTTTTTTCCCCTGGAAGACTGAAAAATGGCAGAAACATTCTTTTTAATTGGTATCAAATTCCTGTTAGGTTCATTGCTTCAATACAGTTAATGCTACGAGGTCTGATAGATATCATTGGAAGGAAACACTTCACGTACATGTCCTAAACATGCAGATTTGTAGAGCTGATGATTGTGTGGTTTAGCAGAGGAAAAGTACTCTGAATGAAATGAGGTAATGGTTTAAATAACCTTTTAAAGTCCTTTTCAAGTTCACCATCCTGCGATGGGTGGGCAAGCCATTTCTCTATATCCACTTTTATACCCAAAGTAGAGAAATAACAACTTGTCATTTGTCAAAGCCTGCAGCGAGCTCCTTAATTCTCATCATTTGTCTGTCTCCCCAGTTCTGGGTTCTTGGCCTCTGAGATTGTAATCTCATCTTTTGTCATCTTGCCTTAATCATGGTTTCTCTATTGCATTATCTTTAGTATCCCCTGCCCCACCACTGAGGAAGTGGAAAAGTACTGCTTGCCCAGCTCTGTAGAGAGCTGCCTTGTTGGAGCCGGTAGACACCATCCTAATGGAGAAGCAGAAGGCAGGACAAACTGAGAGTATTTCTGCCCTTGTGAACAACACAGAACTTGCTCTGCCAGTTTTCCAAAACTTCCAAATGAATTTTCAATAGGGGCCTCTGTGTCTGTTCTCTCAGAATGAGGCTGTGTTCATGCTGTCTGCTGCTACAGGCGCTTTATTTCCCTCATAAAAATCTAATTTTCTAGCGAGGCTTTCATTCTATTTGAAGCACCCTTGTTTCCTTCCTCACCAGCTTATGTCCATTATGCCATGTTAAGTGTTCCATGACCGTCTCTGTAGTTTCTGATTATAACTATTTAATCACTTCCTGGAGCAGTAAGTTTTCTAAAATAATGTGATTACTAAAATAGTCAGTGTCTTCCCCCTAATCCTTCCTGAAAAATAACTTCTTTCTTTTATTCCCCACTTAAAAATAGATATATAACGGCCGGGGGCAGGAATTGCGGTTCAAGTCCAGCCAGGGACACAGAGCGAGACCTAGTACCCAAAAAATAGCTGGTAGTGTGTGCCTGTAATCCCAGCTACCTAGGAAGCTGAGACTGGGGGTCGCTTGAGTGTGTGGTACCCCGGGCAACGTGAGCCTGCGGTTCCACAGGCAAAAATAGCGAGACTTATTGTCAAAAAAAAAAAAAAATAGATCTCTAAGACACAGCGCCAGATAGTGAAAAGCTGTTCTACTTTTTTCTTTAAGTTTGATTTATTTAAATTACACACATTTTTTAGAGGAAGAAACTATATGAGTTTGTATTTTCTGTGTTTCTGTGTTTACTTGTAGGTATTGGTCTCATGGGGCCTTCAGTCATTCACAGTACTTGATTGTCTCTGTAGCACAGCCCCTCCTAACTCATCGGAACTTTGGTGGCTTCCCATTTCTTGCTCTCATCTCCTCTTTTCTTTAACAGAAAGTTTCAGTCTCGTGTGTTCACGTCTTCATAGATAATTTTAAAACTGTAAGAAATAGCGAATTGAACCTTTTGTCTTACTAGTAAGACTTGTTTTCAAAGGCATGGTGGCGTGGTTAAGACTTTGGAGACTTTTCCAGTCTGGTAATGCGGTGATTTGAATAGCCCGAACACTGTCTCACTTAACACACTGGAAGTGCTACTTGAAATGTAGTAAGCCTGGCTAGTAAATGCAGAGCTAATAAGAATGAAAGGGGAAAAAGTGAAGAGGGAATTGAGTAATGATAGATATTAGCCATATTTAGGAGTAAGTCCCACTGATGTAGTAGACATGGAAGCTGCTATTTTATCAGTTTTGGTTGGGGGGACTTACTTGGTTTGCTAAATTAGGACTTGAGTTTTAAAATCCACACAGAGAAAGGAAATGAAGTGTTGGGACTGGGTCAAGCTGGAATTTGAAAATGGAAGTGAGAACCCTTAAAAGGTTATGCATTAACTTTTTGTTTGTTAGAAAGAAACAGTATAGCAAAGTGATAGGCCTTCCCCAAGATGGGCGCAGGCTAGAGAGTAAGCTCCATCTCTGTTTTTCTGGGGGCTTAAAGTGATTCATCTAAGAAGTTTCTTAGACTTTAGCAGTGACTCGCTTAGCACGTACAAATACATGCTGATTTTTCCAGGATGCACACCTGAGACTTTTGCCATGTTAGAATGCAATGTTACTTCTCTTAAAAATTTTTTTTAGAGGCTGGGCATGGTGGCTCATGCCTGTAAGCTTCAGCCTATGAAGTGGCCGGGGCTAGGGATTGTGGTTCAAGTCCCACCTGGGGCCCATAGCAAGACCTAGTTCCAAAAAAATAGCTGGGTGTGGTGGCATGCGCCTGTAATCCCAGCTACCTGGGAAGCTAAGGCTGAGGATTGCTTGAGTCTGTGGTACCCCGGGCAACGAGTGCCTGCGGTTCCACAGGCAAAAATAGTAAGACCCAGTCTCAAAAAAAAATTTTTTTTTAATTAAGAAGAAAATAGACCGATGTGAAGGGAATTACAACATTTTTATGTGCTGGTAGAAAAAAGTACTTGTCCATGTTTCTCAGGGTTTTCTATCAAGAAGTGTATTTTTAGATTTGTTTAGTTTCCGTGGATCTTAGAACCTACCCACTGTGAATAAGATCCAAGTCCCTTGGTTTCAGTGTTTAAGAGATAGCCTATCTTTTTCTTGTCCATTAAATTATATGTTCTCAAGTACTGCACTAAACTTATTATATACATGAAAATGCCTTTTTGCTATTTTCTTTTTAGTTCAATTTTCTTTCATTTTTAAAAAATGTGGCACCCCTCGGACCTTCTGTGCTATTTCTCTGCACGTGAGGGAGCGGGTGGGGAGCAAAGGTGATGGGGAGGGGCCGCAGGGGACTCCAGTGGGGGACTCCATGCCTGAACCGTGGGTGCAGTGTGGTAGCGACACCTGAAAGGATGATCTGTGCCTTTAAACCATAAGCAGTGTTGTAAGCCGATATGACCTCATTAAAAAAATAAGTAAAATGTCGTGACTAGTCACCTTTTGCTGAGGGTTTGCAATGTTCATTATTATTTTTTGTTGAAATAATATTGCATTAAAATAAACGTTCCAGGGGTGCTTATTTCTTAAGCACAGCTCATTGTGCATCTTAAAACACTGTCCTAAAAACAACAGCAACAACTACTACTTTGGTCTGTGAGTCTTTTGGAAGGTCTTTTGGCATAGATCTATTCTGATTGACGTTTTAGAAATTGCTGACCGTCCATTTTGTTTTGTTCAGGAACGGGATAAGTTCTACCTGTCTCGCAGTGTGGTTCTAGAACTTCTGCAGGCTCTGAAGCTCAAGTCTCCTTTGCCAGACACAAACCTCCTTCTGCTTGTGCAGGTAGGCGCGGGCCTTGCTTGCAATGCTTTTCATACTTGTGAAAATGAAAGGAAGGTGTGGACATAGGCATAAATCGAAGACCTCTATCCAGACATGAGAAAGAACATATCTTATATGAGCCATGACCTAACTAACAGTATACACTTGGCACTTCCAGTGGTGAAAAAAGACAAAAAAGGAGCATTTCTTTTCTTCCTATGGACAAATAAAAGAAAAAAAGAAACAATTGTTTTTCTTACTAGAAGCTGGTAGCCAGTAAGACTAGGGCAGCTCATTAAAGGTTAACAGAACTAGGACAGGACTCATGAACCCAAAACGGGGTCCAGGCTGCATCTGGTCACCACAGTGGGCATGATGGTGGCTTCCCAGATCTCTGTGACATGGAAGTGCAGGTGAGGGTGGGTGGGGCCGATACAGGGTGTGCTGAGTCTGTGAAAGAATCAGCACCCAGAGGAACAGTGAGGCAGGGGGGGTTGGTGCACACACAGGCAGGCTCTGAAAAACTTGCAGCAGTTTTGCTTTTGGTCTGAGGATTGCTAATGCGCAGCTCAAGCCCACCGCCCCTGGGTGGTCTTAACTCACCATCTTAGACAAGGGTGTATCTCGATCACATAATGCAGACTGTGCTTAATGCCATGAGAGAAAGGAGGGAAACAGAGTCCTAGGGGCAAATTAAAAGCAGGAAGGATTCTACTTCACATGGTATGAAATCTGGGAGGACTTCATGGAGGAAGTAGCATTCAAATTGATCCCAAAGGACTGGTGGGTGCAGGGAAATGTCTTTGCCTGAATTTGGGCTTGACTCTAGAACTGACTGACTTCAGTTAGGTGTTGGCTAGCCGACCCAGTCCTCATGGACTCACCATTGGTCGTAGCAAACAAAGGCTATCGGAGCCCTTGGAGTTCCTGCTTTCTGTTTTGGTTTTTTTTTTTTAATAATGATCAGCAAAAAAAGTCACTTGAGTTTCTCCTCTTTCCTTCCTCCCCATCCCCCCAGGGTGACAGCACTCTTTTATCGCCTCCTTGTAGGTCCAGGTGAACCCATCACTCATGTGCACACCCACCAGGGGCCGGCTGTACACATTAATGGAGGAAAAGGCCAGAGTAAATCCTGTACCCTACACTGAGGGAGCCTGTAGCAGGAAGGTGGTGTCAGTTCAGGGATGATGGCATGAGGAAAAGGTTGAAAAATAGTAGGCTGCGTGTGCTGGAAATGTCACTGGGGGTTCAGGTAACCTGGGACTTCACACCCCAGGGCTGAGGCTGGATTGAGCATCTTGCCTGCGTTTTGCTGCTAGGTTCCAGAACCCTGGGTATCAGTCAGGCTGCTTTTGTAACTGGGTCACTGTTGTTTTGATTATCCCTGATGAACCTTCAGACTACTCGGGGCTTACAAGTTTGAGGTTAAATGGCTGAAGGAAAGGGGGAGCTTGATATAATGGAATGAGGCAGGTTTTCCTGAATCTTTGGAGTCATGGGTGCAGTTTTGGAGAGACGAGGGAGAAGGGAACATTACTTGAGCACCCATTATGTGTCAGGCAATATTGCCGGGTGCTCTATCTCTTCCTTGCAATCCTTACAGCCCTGTGAGCTGTACTGCCAATGAGGGGAGCTGTACTGCCAATGAGGGGTGCTGTACTGCCAATGAGGGGTGAGGTTCAGAGGAGCTCGGTGACCTGCCCATTACCACACAGCTGGCATAAGCAGGGGTGTCTGTATCTGACAGCGGATCTGTTAGTGTGGGCTGCAGCCTGGCCTGGCTCTTCCCCCGTCGTAGCAGCTCATAACTTTCTGCACTGCCATCATCTCTCTCCAAACTGATCCTGTCTTTTGGCCTGTGACTGCCTAGAGAAATTTTGCTGAATCTTTGGGTGTCGTCGGATCACTCCCCACATTGAGCATTTACAGCGACTCGTAACGCTGGCCTATCATGTTCTCGTTATCTGGCTGCCTTTGACTTTCCAACACTATTTACCACCACAAGGATTTACTGCCCACCCTTCTGTGGCTAGGTCCTGGGGGACACAGAGCTGTCAACACCAGAGGGCCTGTCTCGATAATGTGCCACACTGCAGGGCAATGCCAAGTGTGATGGAGGAGGGCGTCACCACCCTGGCAGTGAGGGCAGCTCCTCACTCTGTTATGAGCCCTGAGCTGGTCCAGGTGCTGTGGACACAGGTGCTAAGCCATGGTCCCTTCCTCCCGTGACTGGCCTGTCTGGTAGGTGACGTTAAGCATCAGCAGAAAGTCCCATCACCGTGTATTGGGTAGAGAGGTGTGTGCTGTGAGTATGGAATCAGTGTAGAAAAGGGACCGTGTGGACCTTGAGGATTGCCCAGAAGTTCAGGAGTTCGCCAGGCAGAAGAGGAAGAATACCTGTTATTTAGCCGGGCACGGTGGCTCGTGCTTGTAAGCTTCAGCCTATGAAGCGGCAGGGGCTAGGGATCGCGGTTCGAGTCCCGCCTGGGGCCCGTAGTGAGACC